>PVJD01008860.1:0-68268 GCA_004026545.1 Mormoops blainvillei
ACTACCATTAATTGTCTACAAATTAATCAATACACAAGCTTTTAAAATTACCTAAACACAACAAATCTGTATGATATTGTTTTTGATTTTTTTTCTAGTTCTCTGACTTTTACTTGTTCTTTCTCATGGTGCCACACAGAATGAAATATCTGTTTTCTGGTACCTTTGAAAAATAAAGTATTCTGTAAAAGTCAAATATTTTAAAATAGGATAATTTATTAGCGTTACATGTGATTATAAATATAACATTGTAAAAATAACAAAAATATATTTTATAATTTCTAATTTTAACAATATATAGTTTGGTCTGTATATTTCTTCTTTCTTCTTGGGATTTACCCAACAATTCTAATGGGAATAAGGAAAATATAAATTCTACTTTGATAAAACTTACAGAGACTTCAAACCCTGTATTGCAAATTAATAGGGAATGATCCCATATGAAGCGATTGTCAAACAGGAGCGTAGGAAGATATACCATGCTGCTCCAGGGTACACTATCCTAGTTAACACTTCTCCAAAGAGAGAAGCACGAGTAAAGATTGTGTTGGCAGTGGCAGTTCTATGTTTACAATATGGAAAGCAGGTCCCTGACATGGCAGCGGGAGTTTCCTGGGACTTGGTTTTATTTCCAATTATACAGATGACCAATATTTGCATACATAATTTTGTTAGCGAGGCAGGATGGAGGACACTGGCTGAGGAATATATTCAATTGCTTGAGAGAAGTAACTCACCTGCTACAAAATCCTCAAAGTAATTCTCCTTATCTTAGAAATGACCCTGGACCTCCAAAGGTGTGATACAGAGGATCAACATTTACACAGCAGAATTATATTCAGATACGAAGGTATCAAACATGTCAAACAGACATGTTTGAACCTGCAATAACTCAGGCGACATATTGCTCATAGATCACTCAGAAACTTTTATTTAACTTGAAGTTGAACTTCAAATAATCTTGAAATGATGATGAAACAATTGCAAGAGCAATGCGTGACAATGAATAAGTTGAATATGGAGTTTAAGTTTACAAATTACCATATGAATATCATAAATCTTAAAACTTTGGAAAATATGTAAGTAAAAAGAAGTGTCAGGAAAAGAAGAGAAATTTGGTAGTTAATGTCATTTCCTCATTTTTTACACATGCAAAAAAGTTATTTAAAGCTAATAAAATAACAGATGTATGGATGATTTAATATTTTCCTAGTGAACTCACTTCTGTGTAAAGAGCTCACTTGCATGTAAAGAACTTCTTTACATAGTTTTATATAGTGAATCAGTGAAATATAAAATATTAAATATATTAGGTCAAGATAGAAAGGAAGGTAATATAATTATATAAAATAAGAAGTAATAAGTGGAAAGTTGTCATAGATATATAGGAAATTCTAAGTAATTTAAGGGAGTTCTTTGTTCAACTTCTTAAAATCAGTTTGTAAACTGGAATAAAAGATGATTTTAATGAAAATATAAATTATCAAAAATGACCTGCAAGGTATAAATAACCTATACCTTTTCTGGGTATTCATAGGATAAAAAGCTGAGACATAAACCCGAAAGGGCATTTAATAACATAATAACAATCAATAGAAATTTTGATTAACCTCTCAATAAGTAGGAGTAAAAGGTTAGCGTTTTCCCTACATAATATACATTTGCCTTACCCCCCAAAGCAGCGTTGTGCTTAATGAGAAAACTGTGAAAGGTTTGCTACTAAAAGAATTTTTTAAAATAATTAACAATATTTGAAAATTCTAGGCAAAAAGAACAAAACAAAGGAAAAATTAAAGTTATAAAATTTGATATAGAATTAGACAATATTGTTATTTGAAGATGACAATTCTTTACCTGAAAAACCCATAATATTAATTTATAGGATTCAAACAAGAATCAGTCAAGATAAAAAATAAAAAATATCATATTATATGCTAGGAACAACAAAAATTTAACTATGCTTGTTAATAAATTTAACAAGAAATAGTCAAGCTTGCCCTGGCTGGTGTAGCTCAGTGGATTAAGCATCCAAACCAAAGGGTGGCCAGTTCCATTCCCCAGTCAGGGCACATGCTTGGGTTGCGGGCCAGGTCCCCACTGGGGCTGCGCGAGAGGCAACCACACATGATGTTTCTCTCCCTGTCTTTCTCCTTCCCTTACCCTCTGTCTAAAAATAAAATAAAATATTTTTTAAAAAGAGAGAAATAGTCAAGTTCTACATAAAAAAATTAAAAAGATGCAAAAGAAAATTTAAAAAAATGAAAAATGTGTTTATTTAGAAGACTACAACATGAAAGTAGTGATCCTCACTAAATTAATTTATCAATTTAAAATTATCTCAATAAAAATACTATTTTTAAAGGACTAGACAGGCTTCATTAGAAAAAAACAAATAACAAAAAAGCCCATGGACATTTTTTAAAAATTGAATTAGGTACAGCCGTTCCTATCACATATTAAAGGACTGAACTATAATAGCTGAACAGCATGATATGAGTGGGCATAAAGACACACCTAGGTCAGTGGAAAAGAATTAAAAGCCTTTTTTCATATTTGTGAAGGTTAGAAACAATATAGATACAGTAATAAAGAAACTTCCATGAATTGTATAAATATAGACTATATAATACTATGTATCTGTAATAAGTGAAACATTAAATCTATAGAATGTTTTGGGTAGTATAAACATTTAATATCATTAAGTCTTCTATTGGGGTGGCCGAAAACGTGTTGGTTTTTTTTTTTCTGTAAGATGGCTCTATTAGCACTTAGTTGTCTTTAACTTCACTTGAAACAATTTTGTTAGACTGTATTGTGACAGCAGTTACACAGCATGCATTTTTTAAAAACATCAAAATTGGTGAATTTTTGATAGTCATTTTAATATTGAAGATGGAAGAAAATAAGCAACTTTTTGGTATACTATACTTTATTATTTCAAAAAACATAAAAACACAACTGAAACACAAAAAAAGATTGTGCGGTACACTGTGAAGGTGCTGTGACTGATCGAATGTGTCAAAAGTGGTTTGTGAAATTTCGTGTTGGAGATTTCTTGCTGGATGATGCTCCACGGTTGGGTAGACCATTTGAAGTTGATAGTGATCAAATCAAGACATTAATTGAGAATAATCAACAGTATACCAAGTGGGAGATAGCTAACATAGTCAAAATATCCAAATCGAGCATTGAAAATCAGTTGCACCAGCTTGGTTTGTTAATCACTTTGAATTTGGGTTCCACATAAGTTAAGTGTTAAAAAACAAAACAAAAACCCTTCTTAACTGTATTTCTGCATGCAATTCTCTACTTAAACGTAATTAAAACATTCTGTTTTTATTTATTTATTTATTGCTATTTTTTCACTGTGAAATTTTTTTTAATGGAAAATAGAGACGTTTAATTGAAAATGATACAAGATACAAGAAACATTGTACATAAGACAATGATGCCTCAGTCCCCTTTAAAGTAGGCACCTCCAGATGTTGCACCGTTCTCCCAGTCACTATCAGCTGCCCCTTTGTATTTTCCTGAATCTCATTGATGGTCTGAAATCTCTACCCTTTATTTCCTTCTTTTTTTTTCCCCCAATGACCAAACATTTTTACTTTTATTTATTTATATTTTTTAGGTATATTTTATTGAGTATGCTTTTATAGTTGTCCCATTTCCCCCCCTTTATTCCCACCACAGTGCACCACATTTTATCATCCTCACACCTCTCAGTCCATGTCTATGGGCTGCACACAACAGTTCTTTGGCTTCTTAATTTCCACACTACTCCTAGCCTTCCCCTGACCACTTTTTGTTTGTTTGTTTTTGTCAACATTTTCCCGCCACCACTTTCCCCAGCCCCACCCCCCCACCTCCCACCCTTAATCCTTCCCCCATTTGGCTTTGCCCATGGGTCCTTTATGCATGTTCCTTGGTGACCCTTCCCCTCCCTTTCCCCTGTCATCCTCCTCCCGCCTCCCCTCTGGTTACTGTCAGTTTGTTTTTTATTTCAATGTTGCTGGGTATATTTTGCTTGCTTGTTTATTTTGTTGATTAGGTTCCACTTATAGGTGAGATTATATGGTATCCTTCTTTTGTTTTTAAAACAAGTCGTGATGGGTGGTGAAAAGTGAATACTTTATAATAATGTGGAGCAGAAGAGATCGTGGCAGAAGAGAAATGAACTACCACCACCAACTGCAGAGGGCCCTCTCCATCCAAAGAAGGTGATGTGGTGTAAATGGTGGGGTTTGAAGGGATCCCTCCATTATGAGCTCCTTCTGGGAAACCAAATGATTAATTCTAAAAAGTACTGCTCACAGTTAGATCAACTGAAAGCAGCACTCGATGAAAAATATACAGAATTAGTCAACAGGAAACACATAATCTTCCATCAGGATAATTCCAGACCCCATGTTTATTTAATGGCCAGGCAAAAAGTGTTACAGTTTGGGAAGTTCTGATTCATCTGCTGTATTTACCAGACATTGCCCCTTCAAATTTCCATTAATTTCAAATTTTACAAAATTCTCTTAATGGAAAAAATTTCAGTTCCCCAGAAGACTGTAAAAGGCACCTGGAACAGTTCTAAACCTTGTGTCTTTTTCTCATAAGTGTACTTCAAGGGCTCATTCTATTGAAAATTTTAGTCCAAATTATTATAATCAGTATCTTCAACTTAGTTTTGTTTCCCATCATCAAATAAAAAATGATTCCTAGTTAATATCTTTTAAGCATATCATAACAATTACATTTGATATAACTCTTACCATTTTTATATTAAGTACTTAAGTTATCTCAGATTACAGAAGCTTCCAATTTATTTTATTAGCATCAGGATGTGATTTCATGGAGACAATGAAATCTGCGGCCAAATGACAAAAAACAAGCAGTGTTTTACTAGTTTTTGTCCATATAAAGCCAAATAGTTATTTTTAATACCTTGTTAAAATATTTAATCCACTCATATTTACACAAAATAAATTAGTGAATATAAAAATTATTTATTTTTAAATTTCTATTCTATTAATAACTAATCTCAAGTCAGCACTAAAAATAAACCTACTGGAAAGTGATTCTCTCACCACTGAGTGTTTGTTATTCCTATAGACAGCTTCTTTTATTGCATCTCAATAACATCTCACTCCATTTAGAAATGAAAAGAAAATGTCTTTAAGCCAGTTAATAAATGGTATTTCTCTCTCAAAATACAGCTAAATTTAACATGAATAGAAAATGTCAGAGTGATGCTGAGTAGTATCTTTGCATCCTTATTTGAATGCTAAAATAAACTTAATCACACAAATAATAACAGGATGAACACCGAGGATGTCCAGGAAAAAAGTCAATATTAGCTAGAATAAGGGCAGAAGTGTATCACTATTTTGCGCTTGCGAATAGAGAAAATGAAGTTTATATAGACTCACACTCAGAAAACAGTCAATAAACAAACTAGTACTTCAATCTATAAACCCCAAGTTCCCAAAGCCACTCACATTTTTTGAAATCACACTTTTTCCCATATGCTTTAGTACTGCTTTTATTTATGTCTCATTCACAACAAAGTTGACCAAGTGGAGAACTCCCTTAAAATCATCAGGTTTTGCATTTAGATTATCTTGGCAGAGGTATATTATAAGAAGAAAAATGGATTAATAATTCTCATGTGTTGTTGGCTTACAGAGAGGAGCTCATCAGTATATCATTGTTTTTATGATGAAATCTTTCCAGTATGTTCTTTATGAAAAAGAAGGATCATATGTGAAAGACTTCTAGCTTCACTTATGTCTAAACATAGATAATGGGATTTTCTTCTCAGTATTATTTCTAGTAACATTTTGTTCTCCATTTTTAGTAGGTGTTTTGATATTTGTTATACCAATATTTTAATGTTACTAATTTGTATTATTCAATGCTATGGCTTCACTTCATTTTGCTTTTTTAGAACTTCTTCTTTTTCCTTAATCATTTTACAGATATTATGTTTGCTAATTTTGAATGACATAGATATCATAAGGTATATTATTATAATCACTATATTTTCATAATAGTTTATTATGTAACAATTATTAAGTAGAAATGGTAATTCAGATACTTGGTAAATATTTGAAATGCAATGTAAATTTAGACATGATTCTAGCCTCAAGGAGCTTAGTTTACTGAGATAAAAAATAATGTAAAGAAATCAAAACAATCTCCTGTCATACATTTCTTATATATGAAATTATATGACTTAGGCTTTGTAATTTTAAATACAAAAAATCACCCATAAATATATTATTGGGAAAAACAGGTGTGCTCTAACTACAATTTATTTTTTCATAAAAAGTTATCACTATAATAATCCCAAATTTTATAAATTATTTAAATTGTGCTATGGACTCACAAGGGAAAGAACACTGAACTTGCCTGAAGGGAAACAGAAATGTTTCCACACAAATGTTGGATATTAGATTCTGCAGGTCTTTTTTTTTTCTAATTTCCAGTATCTTGTAATTCTTCACTATAACCTTGATTAAATTAAATCAAATTAATTTAGACTTCATTATCTAGAAAATAAAATACTGAGATTTTAACTTGTATACCAATTTCTTTCACCCTAATTAATTGAGATTTTACTGTTATGAACATATTTTCTGAATGTCAGTAAAATGTGTCTATGTATAGGAAAAATAAATATAAAATCTAAGGGATTATTTGTATTTGACAGAAATAATTCCAAATATCAGACCTGTTGTGATATAAGCTAAAATGTCACTTGAAGTAATTAAAAAACTAAGTTGACTGGGATCTTTTTCTCCCTGAAGCTTTCATTCACATTTGCCTTATCTTAGGCAAATTTTAACTTTGATTCACAAAGTTACTTTTGCTTGTAATTTCTTTTTCCTTTTTTAAGTTTTTACTTTCATTTTTCTTGATACTTAAAACATTGTACCCTGTTTTTAAACCAAAGAGGTAAACCTAGATTAAAAAGAAAATAATTGTCTCTATGCAATTCACAGAAAACCCAGGTAACTCATTTTGTGACCTGGAATTGACCCCTAGCAGCCGTTAGCAAGTAGGCGAGCAAAGGGTGTTGTACGTGAGTTAAATAAATGAGTGTCCACTTGACATGCATAAGTCTTTGGCTGTGCTATTTAGCACAATGTGATAATGTAAAACAGATATTCTGAATGACAAGGACAATGAATTATAGTGCTGTTTTTAGTTGAAATTTTATTTTAAAATCCAATGAATGTGGGTAATTTGGGGTGAAACCAAGCCTAACCAATGCTAAATAAAAAAATACAATTGATTATAAAGTAGGGCTTCATTGGTCTGACATTTCAGTTTTCAAATATCTATGTGAAACCATATGACTTCAGCTTCAGCTTAATTTTGAACACCGAAAACATCGCTCATGAGTATGCTGTTGGTACTAACAGGTGTGCCCAATCTACTTTATCTCTGCATAAAAATTTAGTGCTTTTATAATTCCAAAGTACTTAAACTTTGCCTAATATATTTTAAACAGGCATATAAAATTAGAAACCTCAATTAAGGAAAAAAATGAAAAATTCAGGTAATTATCCATATGAGTAACATCTGAAATTTAATGGAAAGGGGAAATTTGCTACAAGAAGAGATGAAAGTTATTTCAAGATTCGTAGAATAGTGTAGTTATCTCATTTTCCACATGATCTTTTAAGGTCTGAGAGGTGAAATATAGAATAGGAAGCTGAATTACATATGTGAGATGTTTTCCGCTTCTATGTTGAAAGCCACCTCATTCTGTAACATTTGAAGATTGTGCTTTTCTTCTGCTAAATTAAAAGATGTGTAAGGTTGAAAAATCAACATTTTAAAATAACAATTGCTAGAAAGCTAAGTGAGTCTCTGTAGCAGAAGTCATATTTCAAATGTGTTAGTAATATCTTTGTACATTTAGAGTAATAAGTTAGCATTACTCAAGAATATTGGGTGTTTTGAATCAAAATTGAATAAACAAATATAGGTGGGTGAGTGGGTGGGGACTGGATATAGAGCTGTTAGTGTTGAGGGTGAGCATATGTGCAACTTGGGGAAATTCACTTATTTCTTGAGAATATGAAGTCATATATTCATATTTTCTGTCACGCTTTCAAGTAGTCTTCCTATAGACCAGATACTGTTATAAGTGCTTAACATATTAGCTCATTTGATTCTCAAATAACCTTAATGAGACTGCTATCACTAATATCTTCATTTTATAGAAACAGGGCTGAAACGCAGAGAGAAAACCTTGCCTCAGAACCCAAAGCAAATAGTTGAAAGAGTCGGATTCAAACCCAATCTTACTGGAGAATGGGTATCTTTAATCACCCTACTTCACTGCTTAAAATACATTTTACTATCATACCAACTGAAGGCTCCAGGGTGAATGGTCTGGTTAAAGAACCTGACATTGACTAGGTAATTGACTAGACAATTGGAGCCATTTATTTTTCTTTACTTTTCCCTTGCCTCCCTTTGATCTTTATCTCCTCCCTTTCCCTCTGCGCCTCTTCATTCTTTGTATAGGTTTAAAGTTTAGCCACAGCCTGGCTGTTTTTTGTTTTTTGTTTTTTGTTTTTTCTCTTCAGGGTGCCATCAACCTGAAATCAAGGTGTCTGCCAGGCTGAGTTCTCACTGAGGGGATCTGGGGAAATGTTCACTTTCCAGCTCGTTCAGACTCGGCAGAATTCAGTTTCTTGTGGTCTTAGCACTATCTCTTGAATTTGCCTCTTGGGGTGGGGGGACTACTCTCAGCTCCTAAGAGCTGCCTCCCTTTCTTGTTCTGTGGCCCCTCCCATATTCAGAGCCAGATACCAAGAATCTCCCTTGCTTCTAATTCCTCTCATACTCCAAATCTCTGACTTCCTGTGTTTCTGACATCTAGATCCAGGTTTAAAATTTTCATGTTATGAGGTTAGGACCACCTAGAAAATCTTCCTTTCTTAACATCAACTATGCCATAAAATATAACTCAGTTATATGAGTAAAGTCCAGAATATACTCATAGCCCCAGAGGTTTTGCAGGGTATGTGGAACAGGGATGTGGGTATTAGTCCCATCTTAGAAATCTGCCTACCACAGGAGAGACAAATTGGAGCAAAGTAAAATGCACACTTCACAGGAACTTTATATTGGAATTGTGGAAAGTGCACCAGGAAAAGAAACAGAGGAAGAAAAGAAACAAGAAATAAAAGAGACGGGAAAGTAGGAAAAAAACCTAAATAAATAATGTTGCATAAACTGAAACCAGAGACAGGAGCTTAAGAAAAGGATGGCAATTTGGAACACAATGCGATTGGTCCCTGGAAAGACACTATAGACTGACTTGAAGAAATAAACCTTTATGAATTCAGCGCAGGAGTAGAAGGCAGCTTGCAAGGAGTTCAGAAATAATGAGGAAAAGGATCAGCAAGTATGAATTAAACTTGTGAAAAATAATTAGTAGCATAAAGAAGGAACTCAAAACCTGGTAGGAGGAGAAATGTGGTTGACAAGCAAAGTCAAAGCCATATGTTGAATGAAATACTCTCTTGGAGAAATTTTGGCATACAAGAAAAAGCATTTTTTAACCACATTATCCCATTAATGTCCTCAAAGAGCAGCAGGTAAAAGAATAAATGGCATTTGTTTTTCTTTGCCAGATTTCTTCTTTGTTTTCTTTTCTGTCTCCTTCAGTGAAGGAATTTCCTGGCAAACAATTACCACATGAACTTGAAATAATGGGTAGATGCTTTTATAAAAGCATGCAGGGGCGTTTGTAGGGGAAACAAAGGGAGCCCTCCTTCACCTGGAAGCTCTGCTAAAATCCCCACTGTCTGCCTTCCAGACATTAGTGCATTATTCATTCAACCCATACATATAATAGATCATTTCTGTGACTCAACCGCAACCCCTAAAGCTTTCAATCCTGTCTCAAAGGAATTTTTCAGGCCAAGGTAAGAGTAATACTTTCAGAAATCATCCATTTCCATCTTTTTGATCAGGCATCAAAGCAGCCTGACAGAGGCAGATATTAAAATTTCTAATTATTTATTTTAATGTCTTCTCAATAATTCCAGTGCAAAAAAATTACTGGGTGACAATGCTGTCAGAAGCATTGTGCAAAATAATCAGTAAGCTAAAACTTTGTACATTTTTTTCAAACTCTTAGGTAGGCATAGAGGTTTTATGTTCAGCGAAGCAGTGAGGAGCAGAAATTTACTTCTCAACATTTAAACTGGGGCGACTAACTTTACCACATTTCTATTTTTCATTTATAAAGCTTTTTTCTCCTAAAATTTTTTTCTAAAAAAATTGAAAAAGATGTTTTAACATGCTTATCTTAATTTACTATATATTCAGTGTGATGACTGATTTAATGTCCACTGTTAGTATAACTGTTTCTTCATGATGACTAAAAATAATTTAATTTCATTTTTAAAAATCACATCTTTCTATGACCTCTACACCATTCAATTTATTATAATTCATAAGTTTTTGTCATGTTGATCATTGTTTAAGAGCAAAGGTTATGCAAAAATGTATAAATAATAATAGTCTCATAAACAAATAGAGTGGTAATGTAGAGGGAGTCAGGGCCGACACCAAGGACGAAATGAGATGTTATCTGCCCTGCTGCAGGTGTTGAGACGCTATCTGCCCTGACTAATGCTGTAAATGTTTCTCTCCCACTTCTGTAAGCCCCTTCCTGCCAAATCTATACTACGACTCCCAAGACCCTCCCCCACTTAGCCCAGCATAAAAGGAATGCGGGGCTATTGTTCTGGGCTCAGAATTTGGAGTTTGTCTCCTCTGGGCCCGTGCACGTAAATAAAGATCGTGCTCCTAACCCCTCAGTGTCTGGTCGCTTCATTTTTCCGTAACAGTAACGGCTGTAGTACAAAAGAGTAAAATAACAATTTGTGTGTTATCTATGATTTCAAATGCCATTGTGATTTCTTAGGAGAACATAGGTAATAATCTGTATTTTCCTATAAAATTAAAAGAATATCATTGGAAAGGTGTTCAAGGAGACAGCACTTTCACCACTCACCAAAAGTGAAAAATACACAATTTTTAAAATTCCTGCATGCATCTTGTACTTAATGGATTCCAAAATAATAATGCTAGAAGACTTGGTACTGTTTTAGGATTCCCTATAAGTCAGTGAAGAGCCAGTATTCAGAAAATAAGAAGTTTAATATAGTTTAAACTCTCAGCCTCTAGAATCGATGAATTGTTTCTGAAGTTACAATCATTTGATAAACCATGGTGCATGGCTATTGATGAAGCTAGGAGGCATAGGAACTGAAGTTATGAAGAACTGATGTCATCTGGCAGGCACAATCATTTACTATAAGAGTTGTTTTCCTTAATAGCCCCAAAATCTAGAATTACATGAATCCATCTAAGAAACATTTGAGTGCTCAATGCATATATGGATTTTTTTTCCTCTTAGAATATTGTTCTGGGTTAAAGATCACTGAATGGGAGATAGAAATGTGAACACACTGGAATTTTTAAGTTGAAGTCAGATAAAATTCAAATACCTCCTTTTATTTTTAAAAAAAAGGCTTTGTGTTGATTTTTTAAGGTCAACAGAAGAAATCATGTTTAAGACCTAGAGCGTACAAATGCTCAAAAGTTAACATCAACTCATTCTCTGTCACCAAATCCACCTACCTCCACTAAGTCCTCTAAAAATAAATGGAAACCAAGACTTACATCTTGGACTTATGCTTCTCTCACTTGCTGATATATTTAATATGTGGTATTTTCCTAAAAAATAATTTTATGTGAACCTAGATTTCAATTTGTATTTTAATCTGTGATGGTACTTCTTCAGTCACATGAAATCTCACTGTTTCTATGTTCTGGTACTCAGTTTTGCCTAACTTGGTGTATTCATCTGGGTTCAGGGAAGAAAACAGAAAGTTATCTGGATATTTTAAGCAGGAAGATATTCTATATAGGGGATTTAGCCCTTAGAAAGTCATTATAATTATTGTACTAAGGTGCATGCTGGACCCCCTAGCAGTTCTCCATGAATAAAAGTACTAATCCACTAGGGGAGTGACTTTTGAGGCTGCTACTAGGGCTATGCTTAAAGCAAGAAAGAGCCACTGTTACTCTGAAACTTCCTCTCACACTCAGGAAGCTGGCGGGACACTGAATGCCCCATAGGAAAGCCCCGCATATCCACATTGCTAAACCTCGGAAGTAGTCAACAACCATTGGAAGGTACATGTTACCTTGGTTTTGCCTTCCAAATCTTCATCAGATATAATGAATGGGCTAAACACACTCTACATATAGAGCTTAGAAGAGACTGAGAAGTCTTGTTCTTTAGCTTTTTATCCTCTGCAAGTAGAAGGAACTAGAGGCTAAAGTGACAATCCTAAGAATCCAACACTCATCTAAATATAATAGAGTAACTCAGCCTCAACTGATAGCAAACCAGTCAGGTGGACCGGAGGCCAAAATCCACAAACCCAGGCCCCCTCTGTCATGGTGGCCCTCACGAAACAGGCTAAGCTTAAGTGTAACCATATCAAAGGATTAAGTGGCAGAATCTCTCATGCTTTTATATCTGAGTGAAAGAAAGAAAAATTATTTAAGGATTAAAAATGTCTATAAATTTTCTATAGGAAGTCAGACATGATTCCCCATCCTTTGCCTAGAGTTATTTATGTTCTAATCACAAAATCGGTGGTGTTCATGGCCACAGAGGAAAACTTGTCCAGTCCCATCTACATGAAGCCACAGCAGCATCCTTTGCCAAATATTTTGATTGTATACCCTCATTGCCAAACGCTAACGCCTCAACTTGGCTCTGCTGTGCTAACCAAGCCATTCTGATGTAGCTCAAAAGTGTCCCCAGTAAGTCAGAGACTAAGAGGTTACTTAATGTACCCTCCAAGCTTTTCAATTAAAAACAGATAGCGACAACTTCTTTTACAGAAAGGAATCCAGAAGCTTTCTGCTAGGTTATTACAGAAAAGTTAGAGTGTAATCTCCCTTAGAAAAATTGATACATTGCCAGAGTTGGTAGAGAATTTAGATATTGTCTTATACTGAGACATAGAATTATGTGTAAATAGTTTATTTGAGATTATGATCCCAGGAATCAGGGGTGACACATTAGGCAAGAGAACCAGAAATGGAAAGAGAACCAATAAGTTTTCAAATTGTCCATTACTGTGGAAACAAGGTACTTGATTTCTTAAAACCATATGAGAAATGCTATGAACACATGCAGAAGAGAAGTATTTATCAGTTTCTATTCCCAGGTTCAAAGGTTGTTGTAAGAGATATTAACTTCCTCATACAGGAAGAGACATGAGGGCAGAGAAGTCATGGAGAAGAAGGGTACAGGGTAGGCTTGAGATTTTATGCTCTCATTGTAGAGATATATTTCATATCCCAGATAGCAAACCTGAACTTTAACAGGTGATTTCATCATTTCATTAGATCAGTTGCTTCTGGGTGACATGGTATATGTTAGTCTAATCTCTATAGTTTTTTGCTGTTTATTGTACTTCTGTTGACATAAAAATTTTCCCTTGATATTGTGCAAAATACTATGCAGACATTTAAATGGTGATGCTTGTAGAGACACTGTGCACAGGAAAAGCAAGCCCATGTCTAACTTTGAATTTTACCAATTCTGGTAAGCATGAGTTGCTTGGCTGTCCAGGAGAGAAAGGGTATGAAGTCATTAGCCAGCCACCAAATACTGGTTTAGGGGGAAGGGGGGACGATGCCAGACCGAAGACTAAGTATCAACAATTGCCCAACAGAATTATAACCCCACACCCCTATACATGTTCTGCAAAAATTGCCAAGGGAATTCTTTCAGTTGTCCCATGTAGCAATGTCAGAGGAGGTCAGGGACAAAAAGTGGAGGTTTGAAGTTGATACTGAGATGAAGTACTTCCTTGTTATATCTTCATGAAGCTGAATAAATAGCTTGAACTTGTCAATAAAAAAGCGTCCTTATTAAGAGCTGAGGCAAAGGGAATTTTAAGTGGGTGAAAGAGACTCCCTATAGAAGAACAATAATATATTCCCTACTGCCTGCTAATGTAGGAATTGCAACATTTCTAGCAGTTGAACAACCAGCTTCTGCTGAACTGTTTTAGTTGAGGTGATCAGTTTACTGTACTTCCCGGAACTACGTGACCTGCTGTCATGGTAGGCATTCTCATTAAGACCGGGGATTCAAATGCTGTGCTCATGTGAAGAGTTACAGGACATGCATAGAGGGTGACTCATTCAATGAACTGTTGGAATGAAAAGGATGATACCATTCAAAATTCAGGAATTTTCAGAGTTTTTTGACCAGCAACTATGCTTTAGACCCAATTGCTCTGTCATTTTAGGCTCTGACAGCAGAAGAGAAACATAAAAGAGAATGCCTGAGGATGGAGATAAGGGGTGAGGAAAAAAGGAACTCTAGGAAGAAAGAACTCATATAAACAGACATGTCCACCTTAGCTGAAAACTTTGTTTCCACATCATGAATATGGGTGCTACTGTGTGTTTTGAGTCCTAACACACCATGTCTGGGGCTGGGAGTGGTGGCTGTAAAAGTGTCTATAGATGCAGAGTGATTGAAGGGGTTAGTTGGCATAACTGACCCTCAAGATGACTAAACCTCAAACTTCTGGTGTCTTAGTCAAGAGTGTATAATAACCTCCCTGTGTGGCATAAAAAGGAGTCCAAGGCATTTGCATAAAATAAAGTCAGTCAAAATGTGAAGAGAGATATTCAAAGATGCGTAAACTTTATATTGAATTTAGATTCTACTTGTTTTATATTTTGCAACCATTAATTTTTATTTTGTGCTCTTAGTAGACAGAAAAATTTACTCTGGCTTTTGCATGCCAGTCCTTCAAATATTTAAAAACTGTTACCATCACCTCTTAGTGTTTTATTTCTTTTCTGGCTTCTTCAACAATAGTTTTTCATTTGACAGTATTTCTAGGCAACTTACCATCTTTGTCATGTTTCTCAGATCTTTTTCTATACATTCTTCTTCAGCTGGGTTTTCTAAAATAAGAGTATCTTCCCAGGACAAGTCCACAGCTATATCTTCAAGCAAAAGTTGAGCAAACAGGGGAAGTGGTCGGATTACCTGTGGAGGTCAGGAAAGCAAAATCAGGATCTGGTATAAAGTAGACATGGAAAATAGACATTCAAAGCACACAGGAACTATGGTGAGGTAGTACCAGTAGAATTTAAAATAAAGAGAGGTACAGAAATACACAGTTTATGGCTATAGATAAACCATCATGAGAGATGAGCGCCTGGATTCCCAGATAATGGCCATCCTTGGTATTGCCTTACAAGTTATCCCCAACATGGCCAGGGCACTAGTTTCATCAAGGATCTTAATACACTGCTGTGGTGTTTTTCTTTGTATAGTAATCTGTCAACATCTACAGGCCCAAATAATACAACAAGCAACGCAAATATATTTATATAATAGCAAAAACTGTAACAACAACAAAGTTCAATTATTAGGTACTAAATTCCAGCCAGAGTGTCAATAATTTTCACATTTGTTTCATATTAGGTATTCACAATAATCTTTTGAGTTGTGTTATTATTTACATGCCAGGTGCTTGTAAATAATAACACTTAATTACACCTCAAGCCAGGTGCTTAGGTTATTTGCCTAAGGTCACATGAGCAAGTGTCAGAGCTGGTATAAAGATTCAGGTCTCTCTAACCCCAAAATATATGCTTCTGAATGCTGTGGGGTTTTCCCCCACTTAGCCAGTATACTGTAAAAGTCAGCAAATATTTTTAAAGTTCCTACTCTTTATAAAGCAAAATAATAAATATTGTATTTTCAGGAAAGTCTCATACAGAAGCTCACCCTCTAGTAAGTAATACAAAAATGTACTAAACTTTCTCCATAAAAAATCAAATTTTAAAGTTTGCTATAAGGAAGTCAAAACATAGTATCATATAGTCAGAGAGGAGGGAATAACTAATTTCACTTGGAAGTACTGGAAGAACGATTGGTTCTTGGAGGTTTAGTAAAACTTATATAATTGGAAAAATTATAAATATATGGAATTGTAAACAAAAGAAACCCAGTGTAAAGCTATTGCCACAGTCCCAATGAGGTATGACAACTTCAATACAAGATTAAAACTAAATCATTCTTTTCTTATCATTAACTCTTAATTGCACCAAGTGACTATTACTTTGTGCCCCTTTTACAAATTAAAATGTTAAGAATAAACCCAATCCTTTAACAATCTCTTTCCTATACTCTCACTAGCACTGATACAAATTCTTTGTATCTCTCCATGCATCTGCTTCATATACACTCATATGCATGTATGTAGTACATGTGAAATATATGCATAAATCATTATAAGCATGTATATGTGCGTGTGTATGTGTGTGTGTGTGTGTTTTATGTACCTGTCATGATACTATTATACTAATTTGCTAGGGCTAATAGCTTAACAACAGAAATGTGCTGTCTCAGTTCTGAAAGCCGGAAGTTCTCAATCAAATTGTTTTCAGAGTTGGTTCCTCCGAGAACTGTGAGGAATATGTCCCAAGCCTCCTGCCTAGCTTTTGGTGGTATGCTGGCAATCTTTGGCATTTTTTTACTTACAGAAGCATCACCCTGGTACCTTTCTTTATTTTCATTTGACTTTCACAAATGTTTGTCTCCGAATTTTCTCTTTCTATAAGTACAACACTCATATTGTATGAGGTCCTATGCTAATGACTCATTTAAACTTGGTCGGCTTCAGAAAGACCCTCAACTATGAACTAAATGTTTGGGTTCCTCCAAAACTTATATTTTGAAACCCTAATCTCCAATGGGGTGGTATTTCAAGATAAAGTCTTTGAAAGGTAATTAAGTCACGATGGTGGAGCTTTTGTGATAGGATTAGTGCCCTTATAAGAAGAGACAGGAGAGTGCTAGCGTCCCCTCTCTCCCCCTCCCCACGTGTGAGGACATGGAGAAGGTGGTTATCTACAAGTGGACCGTTACCAGATGCTGGATCTGCCAGCACCTTGAGACTTCCAAACCTCCAGAACTATGAAAAATAAATGCTTCTTGTTTAAACCTTATGGTATATGGTATTTTTGTTATAGCAGCCTGAAATTCTCTAAGATATCATATCTCCAAATGAGGTCACATTTTGAGGCACTGAGGACTTAAATGTATGGATTTTGGGAGGACATTGCAACCATAGCAACTGTAAGATAAACTTTTTGATTGTTTCAGATTTAACATTCTGAGATCTAAGAAACTACCTGGGTATAAAAACCAATTAAATGTTCATATTTAAGATTTTTAAATGATCCAAGTTTCAATCTAAAGTAAGTAGATGCTGAAGATGATAGTATAATTTTGTTGATTTTTACTAGCTATTTTGAAATTGATAAGCCAAGAAGTACTATTGATTGGCATATTTTCATTTGCATGAGTTCTATAAAATCATTTTAAATAATAATTGTTTCTCATAATTATATTGTGACATAAGTAAACATAGTTAATACTTTTATTAGTATAGTTTTTAAATTGTAATATATTTTGAAAAGATGGCAGCATCAGTGAAAAAATGTTTTTGACATTTTTCAAGTTGTAAACTGAGTGTTAGTAAAAATAATTTTGGCCCCAGCTTGTGTGGCTCAGTGGATTGAGCTCCGGCTTGCTAACCAGAGGATTAGATTCCCCAGTCAGGGCACATGCCTGGGTTGCCGGCCAGGTCCCCAGTGGGAGGCACTTGAGAGGCAACCACACACTGATGTTTCTCTCCCTCTCTTTTTCCCTCCCTTCCCCTCTCTCTAAAAATAAATAAATAAATCTTAAGAAAAATAATTTTGGATAATGTGATTCTGAACTAAAGACTTTTTATTTCAGGGTAAAAACAAATGCTACTAGATAATTCATTTTTTGTGATGTCATGTTCATTAGTAAAGTTTTAATTTTGTTACTTATTTCTATTAGACAATTTAGTAATTTATCCACTGACAGAATTTGGTGCCAGCTCTTTATTTCTCTTGTTTTAATATGGTATGACATTAAAAAAAGAAAGGAAATGACTACAACTCAGCCTTCCCTTTAATTTCAAGAGGTTTCTGGCCAACATTATATCCAAAAGAAGACTTTACAGTCTAGCATGATTTCCATTCTTGTTCTACTATTCTAAATTTCCTAATTTTATCCACATGGTTTTTTCTATTATATAAAGTCAAATTAAGAAGTGGAAGACTGAGCTGAAATCCATTTATTTGCTCAAAGACTATGCAATGTGCCAGGCATTCCATTACTTTAGGCGTTTTAGATCTATGCTGGGGTACTGCATATCTCTCCATCACTTGTTTATAGGGCTGTGTTAGAAAGAACAGCCTGACCTCAGTTCAGAAATCAGCAGTGTCTGGAAACAAGAATGAATAGCCCAGAATAAACAGACCCAGAAACTGCAAAGAATACCAGAAACAAACAGGCATTGTAAGCACTGCAATCAATTACTCTCAGAGCTGTTGATTTCCACCACACTATTTAAGCAAACACAATGCACTCTTTGGGACCCTTCACCACAGACTGGGAACTCATTTGCCTAAGAACAGATAATATTATACCATACTTGTCATTCTGCCACCGAATAAATGACCTGTGACAGTCATTTATTGGGAATAGGAAGAAACTTACATCTTTGTTATTACTGTTACCTCATCTGTAGTACAACAAATGCATTTTCTATTGTTATAAAGATAAATGAAGAAGTTTTTTCCAGTGTATAACTCTTACTGTGGTAGTACTGAATTTCAGAAATGTTTGGAAATGTAAATTTAAAAATCTTAAAGTGAATTTTTAAAAAAATATTTTGTACTATGCGTTCTGAAATTTTAAGTTAGATGTATGGAAGTGAGAGACTTGAGAAATGAGATTATGGTTTATACAACAAATGTAAAACTGCAAAGTGTCAAAAAAATGCTATAACTGAGTTTTTCAATAATATATCCTGTATTGCTTTTCTTCATGCATGACATATACTCCTCTGTAAAACTAGACCACTCACCTATAGGAAGCTGGTCTGTAATGAATCCAGGATATAGTCTTGGATTATATATCTGATGATGCCCTTCATTAAGAAAGTCAATGATTATTTATTTTTCTTTAAAATCATAATTCTCAAAAGTTTGGCTTACATCCGTTATATTGGGTAATCAACTGTCATTGTGATTAATATTTTAAAATATTCACTTTTGTCATATAAAATTTTAGAGTTAGAAGAGAGATCAGGAGACATCAAATCACTCCATTATCTTACAGATAAATGACTTTAGCCAAGAAAAATTGAGTTGTCTAAGACCACACAACTTATAAGTGATGGGAGCGAAACTAAAAGGCAAATCTGACTGGCCCAGCTTATCTTTACATGCCATGGGAGAGCTCATTGGATATCTTATCAGTTGGCTACTCTGATAGTTTTCAAATATACAGCCCAGATTATTTATGGCAGGAAATGATACCAATGAAATACAACCTGGTATCTAAATCAAAAGTTTGGCATTATTATTTACAAGGGTTTGTATGTGGAAATCGACAGAAATATGTATGTTGGACCATCTCCCCTTTTGTGGGTAGTCCTAAAAAAGATTAAAAATTGTCCCAATATTAGAAATTTGAACAACACATCTCAAAGTTTACTCTGCCTCGGTGAGAGAATAACCAGAGTTAAAATAATTCCTGAGTAGCATTTATGGCCAACTACATAATTTGAATTGTCTCGTGCAAAATGAAAATGTAGGGCCCCTTGCTTACTACCTTGTTATTCAAGTTACAAAAACATAAAACTTTTTCCTTTAAAAGATTATATAACTACACAAAATTCTAGCCTTCTTAGGAACAATAGTGCTATATTAGAAATAGTATTAATTTATAAATTACAAAAAATTGTGTTATAATTTTATGTAATGCTATAAATAATTTCTTACTATAACATTTTGATTGGTCATCTAATTTTTGTCTCACTTTCTCTAAATAAATTTGTAGATCACCAAAATTTATATTTATAGCAATTTTATTTGCAATCAACATAATTAAAAGCAGTATCAGTCACTTTGGTAAATGTGAGGTCACGGATAATTTCAAAAATATTTAATTGTGACCAGAATCTTTCTGTTGATGCCATTGTTTCTGGAATTGATAATGTTTTATAGGCTTGATAATATTGGGATACATTTTTAATAAATTATTTCAAAATATATTTTTAGTATATCTGGACCTGATATTTTTCATGGAACTATTTTTCTAAAAAAGATTTAAAATTCTTTATACAAATCATTTTCTTGTGAGTCTGAATTTAAGTGCAAATTTATATAATGCCATTTTAATGTTCTTCTGACATTTCTTGTAGCTTGCGGCAATCCTACAAGAAACAAAGCAGCTTCATGATTTGTACATAATTTGAAATGCTAGTCCATGATTTTATTTCTATATCTTCAATTTCAAATACATAATTGAATTTAAATTGTCTTTCCTGTTAATAATAGAGTCATCTAAAACTTCATATAAAAATTCAATAATGCAATGATATTTAAGTGCCAAATTTTTATTTCTAAGCCTTGAATATTTTCTTTGCAATATTGCACCAGTTATCAAAACTGGAGATTCTAAACTTTTTGAAGTGTCCTAATAACTCCCAGCATTCATTATTGCAATATCCATATGTAACCTTTCACTTTGCAGTAATTTACTGACATAGTTATTGCTTGACTGCCAGAAGTTTCTGTCCCAACCTTCAAACTGGAGGGTGAATATTTCTGCCGATGCCTCCGGGGCAGGCTGGGAGGATTCAGGACTAAGCTAGCCTTGCATGCACCTTGGGACCTGACTCCTTCCTCCCACAGGCACTGCTGCTGGCACTTTTTCTGCTACTGTAACCATTGTTATTTCCAGTCTGGTCTCAAGTTCTGGCTTGTCAGTCCCGCACAGAGCCTTCGACTTCCCCAGGGCATGTGCTCGTGTGCCAGACTGCCCCTGGCGCACCCGCTTCCCATAGGGCCCACAGGCTTGAGCCAGTGGGTGTTGATGGCTGCTGTACCCCTAACTTTGCATTCTCTGGATAGCAGAGCACTCACATGCATGTTCTCTTTTTCTGTCAGACTTCATTAAAAAATAAAACCAAATTGTAACCAAACAAAAACCCTCAAGCCCAGAGAATTTCAAGACAGTGAAAGCTAAGCATTGAACAAAGCCTGAGGAGGTTTATCAGAGGGGCTTCTATGCGACTAGAGAGATCACACGGAGCTAGCTCTGGTAGTAGGTAATAGCTTGACCAGATAGTCGTTGATTTGGAAGTAGCCAGATTGAAAGATAAGGTGATAATGAAATTTGGGAAAGACTGTTTTATCGCAGTTAATGTTCAGCAGAGAGCCTTCACTGGAAAAAAAGATTTTTAACAAAGATTTGATTAAACTATCCAAGAATACCAATTACTTTTTTTTTTTTTAATCCAACCTAGCTCTTCCTAATGGCACAAAACTAAAGCAACCTGTGGGAACTGGGATGAAAGTGTTTGACGAGATCAAGAGCGTGACCTTCTTAGGCGTTCTTTGGGATTAAATCCCAATTTTCCAGGAACAAATCCAATGTTTATTTCATGATTAGTCACTGGGAAATCCACTTGTATAACAGGATTTGTGCAAGTGTGCCATGACCTAGCATTAAAGTAAGATAAAACAGTAAATTATCTACCTGCAGTAGAGCAAGATTTTTTTTTTATTTAGTAGGATTTAGAACTCTGAATGCTGACATGTTTCCATATTAAACTAATATTATAAAATATTCTTTATGTCAGAATATTATACTCTTATCTTCTCAGTTGCTCAAGCCACAATTCTAGGAGTTAATATGTAAAACCCATATAAGACTTTTCAGTGATTAACTGTTTTGTCCAAAGTTACACAACTAATAAGTGACAAGGATTTGAACCCAGAAAGTATGACAACACCAGCAATCACAACCCAATGCTGAATAAGTGGCTCCCAGCACTTCCTGGTCTGCCTTAAATTTACAATTGTAACACTGGGAAATTGTAACCCACCCACCACTCTTTTTACATTGTTTCTGTACGTGCTGACTCTGACTAATATGTAGCTTGTAGATTAACAGCATGTTTGTATAAGAATCCTAGGAACTAACTTGAAAAGATATGGACCTCAATCTTCAGGCATCCCAGCTCTGGGAGGCTTGCTGACCTTCAGCCATGGAGCCAGGATGACATGAATCCATGATGACTAAACCAGGATGACACACCCCGGACCATCACTTGCCTTATCGATATGGACTATGATGGTCTGCACGTAGAGAACTTTGTAACACCCTCCCTTCATCTCTGTGTTCTGTTCCCCTCTCCCTCCTTATAAAAACCTCTGCCTCCAGTGACAGGAGGAGATGGGCTTTGAGACATGAGTCCCCCATCTTCCAGATGGCCGGCATCTGCAAGTAAACCACTTTCCTTTACATCAGCACCTACCTCTCGAGTATTGGCTTGCATAGCGGCAGGCAGCCAGACCTGCGTGCAGTCACATGATCACACGTCTCAGAAGAGTACTCATCTCCGTCAAAAAACACCCCCAAAACCTAGTAACTAGTAGATATTGCAGAAAATCATTGTGCCACTCTCCCAATGACTAAAATTTCTCCATAATCCTTCCCTCTTTACTGAGTTGTTATCAGCGTATACGTCATAATGAAAACAGTCATAATCAGATGAAGTCAACTCCATTTCCCTCCACTAATATGTATGTAAGAATTCTTTAACATAATGTAAAGATTCTCCCTTTTCTGGGATAAGGATAAACTTGCCAGTTATGTCATAGAATTCACCTCTCATTTCTTAAGGACATTGATTAGCCAGTACCCACTTTCCCTATTATATGCTCAGTTTTTTCTTTTATATTAGATCATTCCATTAAAATAGAAATATACTTTCACATTTTTACAAAGCTACTTCTTGAAAGAATTCTTTAGATTTTCTGTGTCCACTCCATTCTCCTTCATTATATCCCTAACCCACTCCTCTAAAGTAGCTCTTACGGTCACAGGTGATCTTGCAAAGGTCAATGACCAAATTTCTGTCCTCATTTCACTTGATTTGTTAGCAGCATTTTAAATAGAAAAATCTCTCCTTTATTGAAACATGCTATTCTTTAGATGTGTCTCTTAGACTGTGGTCTGCAGATAAGCAGAATAAGCATCACCCTGGCCACCCTGAAGCAGCAAGATGGACATGGCTCAAAGTCTGGGTCATATGTTAAGACTGTTGATGCCACACACACACATAAAACAGGGGTATGAAAATGCTTATTACTCACAAAATGAGGCCTTCTAGGGAGAATGGTTCCCAAGCAGATTTAAAAATGACACCTTAGAGCAGGGAAAGGGGCCAGCCTAGGGGTTGTGTTGTGTTTTGGGGGTGGTGTCAGGTAAAATTTTCTTCACATGAGCAAAGTTATTTCAGGATTTAAACCTGCCACCAGCAACAAAGGAGGAAGAACCCAGATGTTTTTATCAGCTTATTTAGATGTGGGCTGAAGGGGAAGAGGGAACAATGAGGCATAAAAGCTGTCAGCAGTCAAATATCAAAACATGTAGTCAGACTTTTTAATATACCTGGGAACTTATAAAATAAGCAAATTATTGAGCCCCATTTTAGATCTACTGAACCAGAAACTCAGAGAATTGGGTCAGGAATTTGTATCTTAACAAGCTTTCCAGGAAGATTTGCTGCATCACCAAATATGAGACCATCCTCTAGTTTCTAAGAAAATAAGGTTTATCTGTATTTTCTCCCACCTAATGAGTCACATTTTCTCATTCATCCTTTACCAGTTTTTTTTTCCCTACCTAGTTTCTAAATTGGAAAAAAAAACAACAAAAAACATTAAGCTTCTCTACTATACCTAAATTGTCTTTTGTGGTTTCAAAATCAATCGAGAAATTACGATGCCCAAATCTTTACCTCAGTCTGGCTCTCCCCCGGGCTCCCACTCATGTTTTATAAATGCCACTCAACATCTCTTCTTGGAGAGTAGCCACATAAAATTTACCATGGGTACAATAGAAAGATTTTCTCCTTCTCAGAAATTCTCCAGACAACTCTACATCTTAGAAAAATAGCCCTTATATCAGAAAATTACACTACTATCCTCTCAGGTGCTTAGGAAACAGTCTAGGAGTTATTTTGGAAAGTTCATATAAAAACCAATACTAAATTTTGTTGGCACTTTTAAAATCACTAATTTTTTTTAACTTAAATCAATTTTTTCCCCTTTGCCCTCTTCATTTTCATCACATTCTGCTCAGGTATAGTTCAAAATATAATAATTTTTCATCTGGAGCAGTTCAGCAATCTCCTAACTGGTCCGCACTGGCCCGCACTGGCCCGCACTACCTTCATCCTATCAAGCCCACTCCCCAGGCAGCATCCAAGCTGATTATTTTAAAACAAAAATCAGATCATGATACACCCTTCAATTAAAAAAAAAATCTCCAAAGACTTTCTATCATAGCTAGAGTAAAATTAAAACTTCTTATTATAATATACAAAGTATTATATGATCTTTCATCTGCTTATCTGTCTTATCTGCCCCATTCCTCAACTCCCCTAAAGTATGCACTGGTTAATATCAATAAGTAATTGACAGTTTTTCCAGTTCTCATAAGCAACTTGAAAGCAAGAATTTTTGTGTGTGTTATTCAGCTCTATGTCTCTAATTTATCGTCATAAAATTCATCTCCCACACCTTAGGTACCCAATAAATATTGAATGACTAAATACATTGTAGTTTGACAATTTTTTTTGCAGAATGCTTCTGGAACTGCACGCATAGTCATAACGTCATAAGATCATTGCACTAAGAGTTATGAAGTCACTGAGGGATCAGTGAGTGCTTGTCCTGTCCATGACCACGCTCTGGAGTCAGCGCACTGCCTGACTGACCACAGCCTTTGCTGGACTGGTTGGTTATGTTATACGTTACCACTGATTGGATCACTGATAGGTATCTAACCCAACACAGCTCAATCTTATGGTGGCCAAAAGCCTAAAATATAATTAGACATAAAGAGTTTGGCTTAACAGAAGTAAATAATTAGCTCAGACCATTACATACCCTTTCCTGGATATTTAAACTTATTTAAAATTTAAACCAAATTTAAAGGCAAAGGAGAAAGTCAGCATTTGCTACCATATCAGAAAAAAAGAAAATATATTAAGGGGGGCATCACATCCTTTGTGAAACATAAGACTGAAGATTCATAAATTATTGCTCCTGAGATGTCCAGAACTCTCTTGAATTAAGAACTACCGTTCTGTTCTTCTCTCGAGCAGACCACCAAATATAGTTGATGTTTTAGAATTGCCAAGCGAAGTTTTAGCCAAACTGAATATTGAAAAATGAGTGACCTTCCACCCGACAAACCGAATACGGTATGAGCCGTGTATGGTGTGTGATAGAAGGTGGACATTAATCTCCTTTTATTCAAAAAGAGCAGCATCTACCGAATTTGGAAGCATATCTGCAAAGGTGCTGAAGTATCTTTTTATGCAGGTAAGGTGCATAGAAATAAAGGAAGAAAAAGGTAAGGGTAATTTAAAAAGTTTCTAAGCAGGTGATCAGATAGTAGCTAAATGAAGAAAAAAAATATGAGAAACAATTTAATGTCAAAGTAGTGGAAATAGCTGCAAGTCAAGTAAAAGCAAAAGAAGGGCAAGTGATAAAGCTGACAGGCCCCCCTCACGGTAGTTTATTTGTCAAAAAGAAATAATCTGGCCTACCAGAGAAAGTATGTCTTTTAATGTTCTTTTGCTATTTTTCAATAATAAAACTTGTCTGTTAGTAACATTTTGAAAGTCAGAGCTCCATCAGAACAAGTACTCAAAAAAAATTTTTTTTAATGTTGCACAAACCTCACAGGCTTGTGAAATGACTCCTCAAAGCTTCTAGAAATGGAAGAATGTTCTCTTGGGACTTCAGGTACGTTCTCTCCCAGCTATGTTGGCGATACCAGACAGCCCTTTGACTCTTGAACAACCTCATGGAAATCTGCTTTTTCTAACTATAATGTACATTATGAGGGCTTGTAAAGAAGTGAATGAAAGAAAAAGAAATAAGTGAAACTGGTTGACATTTACCAATACTTTCTTAAGAATTTCAGCTCAAGGGTTTGTTCATAAACAAGCATAAGTAAATGCAGTTCACACAAAGATGTGGCTCAATTCTCTCCACCCAAACTGGTTTACTAATTTCTAGCTGTCACGTGCCTGCGGTTATAGAACTCCCCACAGGCCACAGCCTGCCCCCATGTGCTTTGAGTGCCCATGGATTCTGGATCTTATTCAAACTCATCTGTAGGTCTGCGGTTTTAAAAAATAGAAAAATAAATGCAAGAATGTTCATCACTATGTGGCTTACAAATGGAATAAAAGAGAGACTTTCCTCATAGTAATTTAAAGCAGACTGAGTAAATATAGAGAAAAAAAAAACCCTGCCCTTTCAGAAAATAGTCTAATAAGAAAATCGAGTTATCAAGTTTGTGTATTTATATTAACACCTCCAAATACACAAACAGGCAGACATATCAGAATATATACTTATCATAAATAATTTTATCTTTATTTATTCAGTCAGCAAATGTTTACTGAATATTCCTCTGTGCCAGGGACTGTGCTACACACTAACAGAACACACTAAATAGACTTGATTATTCACTTTGAAACTATTACATAGTGCTCTCATAAAGAGAACACTCAGTTTAATTTTGATAAGATTAAAAATAGGGATTGATTATGATCCTCTTGCTTTAAGGACTATAATGTAGTTGTGTAGGTAAAATATATGCAAAAAAATGGACAAGTAGTAATAATAATATGCACCACCGTGCGATAAGATCCAAATGGGCGTTACTGGCGGAATTACCCTTGTAGGGCTTTTAGAATGAGTCACAGCAAGACGTTCTTCTGTGGTATGCAGATTACGTTGCGCTAAAAGCACCCAAGACCCTGCAACCTCAAGAGGACCTTCTGTTTCTCCCTTAACTATCTAGAAGAATTTAAATTAGCGTCTGGTCCATGATAAGAGTTATCACCAGAAGTGACTTTTTACCTATCTGTATGGCAGGGTAAACTAATAATTACTGAATATGGGCTCTCCCTGCAATTACCAGCTGAAGCCCCAAGGTTTCTTACCTCATCCATAGTTCAGAATGTCATATATACCTCAATTTTCCTTTATGTCTCTGAATCTCTCATGTATGTGTGGTTTCCATACATATATGTATAATTAAATTTGGTTATTTTCTCTTATTAATCTGCCTCATGTCATTTGAGTATTAGACCAGCCAAAAGAACCTTGAAAATAGAAGAAAATTTCTTCCTCCCCCACACCCTCAAACGTATGAGAAGATGGGCATTTCATTATAGATCTGTGTAAGGGAAAGGCTTGCAGAAGAATTACTTTATACCAAAACTTCATTGAGCTCAGATTTAAAAAGAATAAAAAAGTATTGAAAAGGACATTTCATATGCAAGGGAGGGCATCAACCAGAGGACAAAGACGTTTTCAAGAATACCATGCTCAAAGTAGTGAGACAGACAAATGTGTTAAAAGATACTAATTTTCTTTTAAGGATATTTATTATGAAATGCAGTTGCTGTCAAATAAGGAATAGGAAAGTTTAGTTTCATATTCAAAAGGACATGATATCGATTTTAGTGAATATTACAAAGGGAAAGCAGAATGGACTAACAAATCGTTCAAAGATACTGAGACCGTGTCCTGCGCAAAGCACGATGCTTTCCCTTCACAGCAGATGCTGTTGAAGTCTCCCTCAGTTTCCCTTGTATGGGCCAGTGCACCATTCCCCAGCTGTCATAAGTGTAGGCTGCTGAAAAGTCACAACGTCTCCCTTTTCTGGAAACTGCCTCTTGGTTTAATGGGAGTAATATTGACCTATAATCCATGTGCCACCATAGATGGCCGTTGGTCTTTAAATTATACTCTGGAATCAGCCAATTACTAACTAAGCTTGGGTGTGTCATCACTGACCGCAGGTCAATAAATGGTAGTCCCTGGCATGCACCAGCATAGCAGTTGTTAGGATTTTTATATGTGGTGACTTGAGATATAATGCAGGAAGAAAGTGATAATGTATTAGCATATACAAAGTTTTAGGTGTCTAAGAAGTATGGAGGAAATTTCTAATAATAAGGACTGTATTATTGAGTGGTTGTTTCTGTTGAAGCACTAAAGAGAGAATGCAGTAGGCACAGGTCTATTTATCATACATGTAATATAAACTGTTAAAAGGAGATGGCCTCGTTGGCACCCTGAGAGGCCTTCGCCTGTTGCATTCTGAGGGCAGACAGAGGGAAATATGTGGGCCTGGAAATAGCAGAGATAAGATAAAGAACATCAGTAATAAGGAGCATTCTCTCAGGGGATTCAACGTCCTTGCAAGGTCCCTGGACTAACATTATAATAGGCTAATGACTTAGCTCTCGGAAACTGGGGGAAAAAGTGATGCCAGATATTTCAGCATCCGCTTAAGATTTACAGCAACATATTTTCTTGATGCAATTAGATGCAGTCATAAGATAACTGAATAGCTTGAAATCAAAGACTTCCTTACCATCCTCATCCCAGGAAACCTAGGTAAGGAGGAATAGCTAAAAGTTTGCAAAATTACTAATGGTGAAGTGTGGGTTAGTAAGATTGTACATAAAACCTGGCACCTTGAGATACATGCATAGTTTAAATTCACTCAGTGGCAGGTGCTAGGCTGAGCTGAGGAGAGCCAAGCCATCAAATGTGGAAATAGCTATGGAAAGCCACAAGACAAAGGTAAAAGGAACAGTGAAGCCTTTAATCACTCACCAGGATGGTATGAGCAAGAGCCTAAAACAAGAGAAAAGTGTGGCTTTTCCACTACTCATTTCCCTCAACCAATAGAGTTATAGATAGATAGACACAGACACGGGGATATTGAGGGAACTCTGACAAAAGTTAAAAGGCTCCTGCCGTTTTATGGGGGTAGATCTGAGAAGAAGGACAAGGAGAAGGTGAGGAGTGGAAAATTACTTGGTATCGAATAAGTGTTGGCCAGGAAAGTAGCCAAGTCACTACGCATAAGAGCATGGCCAGTAAGGGGTTTCTGATTTCTTGACTACAATTCCTTTCAGAGACTAATGCACTGGCTGTGTTTCATGTCTTGTGTGGGAGGGCACCTTCCCCGTTATGATATCAGTCAGTTAAAGCCTTTGTTATTGCCTATGGTTGGGTCTGAAAAATCATACATAGATAGTTTTGTTTTGTTTTATTTTGTTTTGTTTTGCAAAGTGCCAAACTCTTTGCTCTTAGGGTAGCCTCTGTGGATTTTCAGTTGAACTAAAAAGTTGGAACATATGAAATACAACTTTCAGGGTCATAGACTTGATCCACCAATGTCAATAATTACATTAAATTTAAATTGTCTAAATATCCCAATTAAGGGATATATGTTTTCAGATTAAATATTTGAAAAAGAACTATGGTGTTTACAATAAATCCCTTTAGAATATAGAGACACAGAGAAGTTTAAGCAAAAGGATGGAGAATGTATATAACATGCAGACATTGACCAAAAGAAAGTTGAATTAGGTATATTACCACAAAGTAGACTTAAGAATATTTTCAGAGATAAAGAAATATATGACATATTGACAACATCTATTCAGAAAGAAGGCATAATACTCTTGAAACATTTATTTGCCTAACATCAGGGCTTTACATGTGAGGAAAACATTGATGAAACTGATATAAGAAATATATAAATTCATGATTATAGATGAGTATGTCAAAATGTGATGTAGTAATTGATAGATTAAGAACACTAAACACCAAAAGAATATAGAAGAAGAGTTGTGAAATTATGACCTATAGACCAACTATTTAATTTTGTAAATAATGTGTCATTGACTCCCAGTCACATTTATTAATTTACATATTACCTGTGATTGTTTTCACACAAATTTCTGAGTTGAACAGTTGTGACAGAGACAATATGACCTACAAGATTAAGGTATTTACAATTACTTACATCTGGTCCTTTAAGAAAAAGTTTGCTGATTCCTGATATAGAAAACCTGAACAATACTACCAATCAACCTGACTTTTATGAAATATTGTCCAGTAATAGCCACTTAAGATGCACATGGAACATTCACTAAAATATATTGTATTCTGGGATATAAAACAAACCTGAACAACATAAAAAGTAAAATCATACAAAGCATGTTCTCGACGTATAGAAAAATTCAACTATAAATCCATAAAATATATGTATTGGGAAAATCCTAAAATATTTAGAAATTAAATAACAGGCTTTTAAATAGTCAATGGGACAAAGATGATATCACAAGAAAAATCACAACACATTTTTAATTGTTTAATAGTCAAAGAAGTACAAAGGATTGTAAGAAAATATTATGAACAACTATATGCCAACAAACTGGACAACCTGGAAAATGGATAAATTCCTAGAAAAAAGTCATCTTCCAAAACTAAATCAGGAAGAATCAGAGAATCTGAGTAGACAGATTACACCTACTGAAATTGAAGTAGTAACAAAAAAAACTCCCAACAAACAAAAGCCCTGGACTGGATGGCTTCACAGGTGAATTTTAACACACATTCCAAGAAGAACTAACATCTCTCCTTCTCAAACTGTTTCATAAAATTCAAGAGGATGGAAGACTCCCAAACTCATTTTACTAGGCCTGCATTATCCTAATTCCAAAACCAGATAAAAACACTACAAAGAAAGAAAATTATAGGTCAGTATCTCTGATGGACATACACGCTAAAATCCCCAACAAAATATTAGCAAAGTGAACACAGTAAAGCATCAAAAAGATCATACACCATGATCAAGTGACATTTATTCCAGGAATGCAAGTTGGTACAACATTCACAAATCAGTTAATGTGATTTACCACATAAATAAAATGAAGGATGAAAACCACATGATCATATCAATAGATGAAGAAAAAGCTTTTAATAAAATCAAGCATGAATTTACAATAAAAACTCTCAGCAAAGTGGGATTAGAGGGAACATACCTAAAAATAATAAAGGCCATATATGACAAACCCACTGCCAGCAACATACTCAACAGGTGAAAACTACAAGTGTTCCCTTTAAGATCAGGAAGACAGGGTTATCTGCTTTTGCCTTTCTCATTCAACAGAGTACTGGAAGTCCTAGCCACAGCAATTAGAAAAGAAGAAATAAAAAGTATCTGAATTAGAAAAGAAGAAATAAAACTGTCTTTATTTGCTGATGACATGATACCATATATAGAGAACCCTAAAGATTCCACCAAGAAACTATTCAAACTGATAAATGAATTCAGCAAAGTAGCAGGATACAAAAATAGTATCCGGAAATTAGCTGTATTTTTATATGCCAATAAGGAACTAATAGAAAGGGGAATTAAGAAAACAATCCCATTCACATTTATTTCAAAAATAATAAAATACCTAGAAATAAACCTAACCAAGAATTTTAAAGACCTGTACATGGAAATTTATGACAGTGAAGAAAGAAATTCAAGAAGATACAAATAAGTGGAAGCACATACCATATTCATGGGTAAGAAGAATTAACATCATTAAAATGTCCATACTACCCAAAACAATCTATAGATTCAATGCAATTCCTATCAAACTTCCACTGACATATTTCACAGACCTAGAACTAATACTTCAAAAATTTATATGGAACCACAAAAGTCCCTGCATAACAACAGCAATCCTGAGAAAGAAGAACAAAGTCAGAGGAATCATACTATGTAATATCATAATACATATTACTATGGCCTGTACTATAAGGCCATAAGGCCATAGTAATTAAAACACATGGTATTGGCATAAAAATGGGTACATAGATCAGTGGAACAGAACAGAGAACCCAGAAATAAATGCACAACTTTATGGTCAATTGATATTTGACAGAGGAAGCAAGTACATACAATGGGCTAAAGATAATTTATTCAGTAAGTGATGCTGGACAGACACATGCAGAAAGATGAAACTAGATTACCTTGTTACATCACACACATGAATAAATTAAAAATGGATCAAAGACTTAAATGTTAGACCTGAAACCATAAAAATCCTAGAAGAAAACAGGGGCAGCAAAATCTCAGATGTTGCTGGTAATGATATTTTATCAGATATACCTCCCCAGGCAAAGGAAATAAAAGAAAAAAATAAACAAATGAGACTACATCAACCTAAGAAGTTTTGCACAGCAAAGGAAATCATCAACAACAGCAGCAAAAAAACATAGAATGGGAGAACATGTTCGCCAATACATCTGAAAGGGGTTAATATCCAAAATTTATAAAGTACTTACAAAACTCAACACCAAAAAAACAAACAACCCAATTAAAAAGAACCTGAATAGACACTTCTCCAAGGAGGACATACGGATGGTCAATAGACATGAAAAGATGCTCAACATCACTAATTACCAGAGAAATGCAAATTAAAACCACAATGAGATACCATCTCACACTTGTCAGAATGGCTACCATCAATAAATCAATAAACAACAAGTGCTGGTGAGAATGTGGAGAAAGGAGAATACTTTTGCACTGTTGGTGGGAATGGAGACTGGTGCCGCAACTGTGGAAAGCAGTAGGGAAATACCTCAAAAAATTAAAAATGAAACTGTCTTTTGACCCAGCAATCCCACTTCTGGGGATATATCCAAATGAACCCAAACACTAATCCAAAAGAACATACGCACCCCCGTGTTCATTGTAGCATTATTTACAAGTGCCCAGATATGGAAGTAGCCCCAGTGTCCATCACTAGATGAGTGGATGAAAAAACTATGGGACATTTACACAATGAACACTGCTCGGCCATAAAAAAGGAGAAAATTTTACCATTTGCAACAGCATGGATGGACCTGGAGAACATTATGCTAAGTGAAATAAACCAGTCAGAGAAAGACAAATAGCATATGATTTCACTTATATATGGAATCTAATGAACGAGTTGAACTAACAAGCAAAACAGAGACAGACTCCTCAATGGAGAGCAGGTGACAGTTAGTGGCAGGAGGGGTAAGCGGGTGAAGGGGTTGAGCAAAAAGGAAAAGTGACTCATGGACATGGACAACAGTGTGGTGATTGCTAGAGGGAGAGAGGTATAAGGGGACTAAATGGTAATGGAAAAAAATACAATAAAGATTAAGTCAAGAAAAAGAAAAAAGCACCCTGGGAAGAACTTTGCAAACATCATTGAAAATATTCACAATGGAGACAGTAGGAGGCAAGAATAGCACTGACTATGTGGCAGAAACAAGTGAGCATAGTTACTGTAATGGGCAATTAGGTCAGAATAGCAGCCAACAACCTGACCTTGAGAGATATGTGGAAATATCTAATGGACCACAGCATTTTTTGGAGTAAGATGGATGGGGGGCCAAAAGTTATATGTGTGTATGTATGTATGCATGTGTATATATACATTTGCAGAGATAAAGGTTGATGCCATAGAGAGTCACAATCCCTGGCCTAGTTACCACAGCTTAGTCTGTTTTCAGATTCAGTACTCATTTACTTTAAAAAAGATACTGGGTTTTCATAAAGAAGGGCCCTGTAACCCCATGTCAAATGAAACCTAGTCTTTCATCAAAACTGCCTCAGACTTTGGTCAGGTAACTTAACCCTGAGGAAAGAGGAATACCAGGTCATTAAAAAGATATTAGAATTAGAGTCTGAGTTTATGTCGATTACTTGGAAACCTAAAGAAACCTAGTTTTAAAGTGGCAGCATATGGGTGTCAGGTAATCTTGAGTGGAGTCCTAGCCCCTTTAATATCATAGTGGGTCCACTAAGTCCACAGATACATCCATTATTAATTATCCCAGTCCCCAAATATGTAATTGGATTATACCTACTTAGTAGTTGGCAGAAATTTCACATTAATTTTTCCATCTTTAGAGAAAGAACCAAAGTAGAAGCTGGTAAATCTACCCTCTGCCTTCTTCTGGCTAAGAAAATGAATCAAAATCAACATTACCAGCTAGTCTGGTGAAAAACGGAGATCAATGCTAACTCTCAAAAATCAGAAGGGCCCAGGTGGAGATGCAGGTGTACGTAGATGTAGTCTCCTTCGTATCTCCATTTTGTTCACTGGTGCGACTCCTGGAAAACTAGATGGAGAGCAGCAAATGGCATGGACCACCGCAGACGTATTCAAGTAATAACCACAACTGCAGCTGCTGTACTGACAGTGATGTGTTTGTGAGTGGGTCAACACAGGTTCCAGGGCATGGCCTACTGCCATGGATTCGGTAAAAGCATTTTCTTCAAAGCCTAATGGGAAGGACAGTCAGAAGTAGTTTTCTTTTCCAGAAGATGGAAAACTAGGTACATTCAAGTTCTCACCTCAGAGATATATTCATTCTGCTGCTATTTCTTATGTTAGAGACCAAATGAAAGTCCAGTGGAAAATCAAATGGGTCCACCAGAGTGACGACATCATCTATATTCAATGTGAATTGCAAAATATAGTAAACACTCCAGAAAATCTTCAATTAAAGTTAATGTTACATTATGATATTTTTTGTAGTATAAATGTTTTTCCCTAAATTACACTTTAATGGACATTGTTTCATAGTAATACATATGCACAGAAATAGTACTGTTATTGTACTCATCAAATTTGCTGGACTCTCTTATTAATACAAATGTTTCTATTTATTATTTGGCATTTTCTACTTAGATAATTATACCAACAGTAAATAAAATCAGTTTGCTTCTTTCAATTTAGTATAAACATTTATATTTCTTATATTACTCCATAACCAGAACTCCTAGCACAATGCTGAATAAAAATAGAGATTTAGGATCCTTTTGTCACCCCTGATTTCAGAGAAGACTTTGAGCATTCATCCAATATGTATTATATTGCAGTTGAATCTTGATGTCCTCATTAGGTTATAACAATTCTCTTCCTGTCCACGTTGTGTGCCTCTTGTAGCATTTATTTCTCAATATGATGGTAGATTTGTTCAATTGACTTTGTAGTTCAGTCAACTTTTGGATTGATATACATTAAAGCCATATTATTAGGAATTTCCTTTATATTTATTGTGATAACTAATATATTTTCATTTATTTGTTCCATTTAATATTGTACATTTACTTGTATCAACTTTTGTCTCTTACTTTTTACATCGTTTTGATTTTTAAAAATTAAAAAAGTTGCTTTTCCCCCATGTATTCTTTTCATTAGTATTTGAATTCTTTGAATTTGTTTTCTCTAAAAAGTCTAGCATACACACATAACATTTTAAAGCCAAGCAAATGTTTAGAACCAATTTTTCTCTGAAATATACCTTCGTAGTTATTAACTGTTATTCATGATATTGTAGTGTCATCCTGTGTGTTGAACTCCACATATGGAATAATATGATGTTGGTATATACTGTCTTATATATTTAGATTTACCCCCATTTTTATGTTTTTAACTTTTTGTTAGCACATTTTTTGTTTCTCACACCTCCTTCTAGGACCATTTTTCTTTTACCTAAGGTAAGTCTATTGATATTGTATCAATATTTGTTTGGAGGATTAATGAAAAAGTATCATAATTTGTGTTTGTGTTTGTGCATGAGTTTTTTCATTTAAAATTTTATTTATAAGATTTATTTAGATTGGTGGTGTAACACTAGTTTATTTTTATTATTTATACATAATATTACTCTGTGAATATATCCTAATTGATTTGTATACTCTCTTGTCAATGGATGTTGGGTTGGTCTGTACCTTTTTGCTGTTAAAGACAATGCTATGGGATGTTCCAGGCTCCTACTTGGTCATGTTTTCTGCTTGATGGTTCAATGAACCCCCTGAGAGTTTATTTACTAAGCCTATTTTTAGAACCCAATCCAGCATGAGTGTTTCTATAGAAGAGAAAGGGGTTGTAGGAAATATGTGTCTTCTATTTTATAAAATAATACTAAATTTTGCTCAAATGACTTGTTATAGTTGACAATCCAATCAGCAATTTATGTAAGTTATGTTTGGTTGTTCCACATGCCTGTAAACAGTTGGTATAATCAAACCTCTCTATTTTTGCCAACTTAGTATATGTAAGAATATAACTCATTGAAGTCTGTGTTTTCATTTGCCTAATTACTGATATAAGTGAATAGTTTAATTGATCAAATTTTATTCCTCTGTTGAAAAGTGCCTGTTCATATTTTTCTCTTATTTACTTTATGCCATTTGTCTTGGGGTTAATTTCCAAAATATATAAAGTACAAACACAACTGAACACCAGAAACACAAATGATAAAATTAAAAAATGAGCAAAGGACCTGAACAAACACTTCTCCGAGGAGGACATACAGATGGCCAATCAACATAGGAAAATGTGCTCCATGTTACTAATCATCAGAGAGATGCCAATTAAAACTACAATGAGGTATCACCTCACATCTGCCAGAATGTCTACCATCAACAAAAGGAGACTTATTGCACTGCTGGTGGGAATGCAGAGCAGTGCAGCCACTGTGGAAAACAGGGTGGAGTTTCCTCCAAAAATTAAAAATAGAACTGCCTTTTGATGCAGCAATCCCACTTCTGGGAATATATACTAAGAATTCTGAAACACTAGTCAGAAAGAATATATGCACCCCTATGTTCATAACAGTGTTATTTACAATAGCCAACATCTGGAAACAACCTAAGTGCCGGGAGAAGATGACTGGATAAAAAAGCTGTGGTACATCTACACAGTGGAATACTATGCAACAGTAAAAAAGGAACTCTTATCTTTTGTGACAACATGGATGGACCTGGAAAATGTTTTGTTAAGCAATATAAGCCAGTCAGAGAAAGACAGGTACCATGTGATCTCGTTTACATGTAGAATCTAATAAACAAACTGATGAACAAAATAGAACCAGAGGTATGGATACTTGGGACAGACTGAGAATTCTCAGAGGGGAAGGAAGTGGAGGTGACTGGATAAAAGAAAGTAAAGAGATTAGTCAAAACCCATGGACACAGACAATAGTGTGGAGGAGGTCAGGGTGGGGAGCAGGGGGCTGGATGGTGGCTGGGAAAGGGGGGGTTAGGGGGCATCTGTAATAGTGTTAACAATAACAAATTGATTCTCATGAGTATTTCATGTATTCTGGATAATGATTATTTGATATAATGTATGTTGTAAATAGCTTCTAGTTTGCCTTTTCACTTATACTTTTTAGCTATTTGGTGCTATGTAAGGCAAAAAAAAAAAAAATTATATTCTCCCATATCAGTACATGCAATTTCTGCAGTTTATTTGGATCATCTTTATTTGTTTTATTTTTATCTTTACCCCCATTAGACTCTAAACCCATGGAATCTAACACAGTGCTTACACTGTTCAAGGCAGTACCTTCTGTTCACATTAGAGTTCTTGAAGCTATTATTAAGAATATGTTGAATATAAGGAGCTAGTCCTACCCTTTGTAGAGACCCACATGTGAACATTAGCAATCATTGGTTTAGTTGGTAATTAAGTAAAAATGTTTTTGTGTGTAGAGTACCAAACCAGATGTTTCAGAAAAATAAAAGAGATACACAAATGTGGCTCTGTACCCTCTAGGCATTTTTATAGCCACAAATTTCTTTCTTTTCACAATTAGATCCATAATTCCTTTATTTTGAGCATTAGCCTAAGTATTATTTTTTAATATCTACAGCTGTTTTTAAAACATTTTCAAAAATTATTTTACAGAGTGATATTTATTATGTAAAACAACATTAATGTAGCTTGTATCTCCAGAAAATTATTTGAAACACCTGCACTTAACTTTCCGGAGCATTAGGAAGGTTCGCTGTATGATCTGACTTCGTGAACCACCTACATTAAACATTTTAAGAAACATTAGTAATACAAAAACAAAACCTTCAAATTATTACTTTCATTTTTAATAATTAAGATGTAGGAAATATATGAACACAGGTAAGTGGAAAACTAATTTTGCCCCTTTGAATATGGGAAGCATCCTCTTTCACTTGAATTAAAAAATAAAAACTCAATACATTTATTATAGGAATAACCAGAGACATCAGGGAATAATGCCAAACACTGTGAGGTAAAATGTTAAAGAACAAGAGAAGATGCAGAGTTTTCCTTTATAGAACATTTAATATTGCCTGGGCAAGACAGACCAAAGTTCCGCAAATGTTGCTCAAAGCAGCAAAAATGGCATATCTATTATTCTACCCTCCAGAATAATATACTCACTATAACTCATTCATTAGCCATCGCAATTCATAATAACTACCAGTTTGTTTTATACAGGTGCATGTTAAGAATATCCTAAAAAGCTAGATGTTATAAGTGAATTTTTAATTATCATCTAAACACAGGAATCACGGTAAGTTTGTTAACCACAAGGCTGTATTCAGCCAGAAAAATATCCCATGCTATTGCAACCTAAATGTTCCATGTATTAATTTGTCAATATTTATATTCATATTTTGTTAGCTTTTCTCCTAGACTTCTGCTAGCTATATTCGTTTTGATGAAATTGTTATATATTAAAAGCAAGATTAAAATGTTTAATTAAAGTTTTAATTGATTTGCTTTAGTAAATACTGCACTTTAAAAGAGGGAACAAAAAAGGTAACAAATATGTTTATAACAGTGCAAAAAAAGGAGGAAAGAAAAAATGTAACAAATATGTTTACAATAGTAGCTTATTTTCAGTAATTATGGTATTTATTATATCCCTAAAAGATTAAGTTCTTCGTAATTTGTAAGGGATGATGTCAAAATTAGTCATTGGGCAAAGACAATGTCAGACTGAGAGTACTAGTGAAATGATTTTATATATATATGTTAAAATTATATATAATATAGAATAATATACATAAAATATATCATATATGTGTATACGCAGGGTTGCCGGTGATCAGCCAGCCAACAAGTCTCTCCTAGGTCTAGAGCTAACGAATAGTGGGTCTAGTGCCTGAACGCAAGGCTTCTAGAGCAAAGCTTTTTGGAATTTACCACTATGTTTTGATTGACATAAAGAGGACAAGACAGCTTTCTGAAATATTCTAGAATATAACTGGTAGTTTGTGGAAATTGGTTAAATGTAAAAGAAAAAGGATTTGAAGTAGGTAAAGAATATGCCCAGAACAATCAAAGAAAGCAATGGCGGTAATTGAAGGAAATTCTAATACATGAGTATCTCAGTGAAGCACTGGTCAGGAAACAGGGACGACAATAGATATTTAACACATGGAACTGAATATAGGCAGCTGGTTACATGGATGTTAGAGTCTGGGAGAATTAAAAGAAAGACAAAGAATGTAATTGCTACTGCCCTGGAGCTGAGGGATGAAAGGGGAGCAGTTGTTGCTTTGAGAACTGAAGAACTCAGAGGAGGGTTTCCGTGGATTTAGGCCTTACAAGCCTGAGGAGTAAGTACTACAGGCTGTTTCAGGGGTTTAATAAAGTGGGTTCTGTACATGTAAAGAGAAGCTGGATGCTGGAGCCCACTGTTGCTAGGGTGGTGCTGACAGGAACAGGAAATAAATGGCAAGAAACAACATTCTCCCTCTCTCCTGCTTGCCCACCTCTCTGTATTGCTACCCACTGGTACTAAAGAGAAGCCCATTATAAAGAAGAAATGTAATTTGCAGATTATTAACAGATTCTGATTTTTTTAAAAAAAGAGTAGATTTGTTTCTGACACAAAATACATAACGAACACAATTATATGGAGACTACAGTTAAAGTGAGTAGCTTGGAGGTGTTGATGCAGATGGGGAGGGTGGTAAGCTCAGAACTAACCAGTTCAGTTGAAAGCACCCGATTCACTGTAACTGCGGTCTCCATATGACCGTGTTAGTGATGTGCCTTGTCTGTTGACCATTTATGTGCATGTCTTATCATAGGGGAAATATTATTGCAGACATAGATTTTATTTACTCATCCTTCATTGGTTCATCTGTCCATTCGTTCATTCAATATCCCACTGACATATAGGTAATAGTAAAACCATAGGCTGTTTAATCTCAGATAAATAAGAAATATTGAGAAAAGAAAAGGTAAGGCTATAAATCTTTGGGTCTCCGTTTCTAAAAGGCAATCTAAAATGAAATAAAATAAGAAATATAAGATAAAATCTAAAGAAGTTCAAGATATTTACTAATTACGAAGTTTGACCTTGGCTACTTAGGCTCTTTGTACCTCTATTTTATGTTTTGTAAAATAAAGAGAATAATGTTTGCTTCATAAGATTGTCATGAAGATGAAGAGAATCCATGGCAGGTGCTAAGAATAATGCCAAGTATGTTGTAAGTGTCTAATCAGTATTTGTTTTTATTGTAGTTACAGGAATGACAAAATAAAGAGCATCAGCAAAAAGTCACTCCTACCATTGCTAAAGAAATATTGGAATTAAGACATATGTATTGAATCTCTACAATACAAATTAATTTTATTACTGTTACTCCTGCGTATGGCATATGACTGCTCAGGTTGTGTACTGCACAACCCCACGTAGGCCATTCACACAATGGCATCATGCCATGAGACAGCCAAGGAAATTCTCCACTTGAGTAAAGTATAAGCTTGTTTTCTGCTCAAGTACATGTTAAATCTTATTCAAGACTTGGAGTTATATCAGTTGCTTCCTGATTTATAGGTGAGAGGGTCAAGAGCAGAATAAATGGTAAAAGGAAAATGAGTTCAAATGCATGTATATATACATAAACTTTAAACTTAGTTTTGCTAAACTTGTGTATTAAGACATAATTTGATGTGAAGTCAGCTATTTTAAATGCAATAAAGTATCTTCAAGTTATGTACGAACATTTAAGAAGAAAAGTGCATGTAGAAAAATATATGAGGTTATAATAATTACTGACAAATTAGCAAATGAACAGTACCAAAGTTGGAAAAATAGTAGCTGGAAAATGCAAGGTGTGATTACTAAGTTGATAGGGACTTTCAAAGTACTGTCTAATAATTTAGATATTTCATAATGCAGTCTATTTTATACTCCACATTTAACAAAAGGAATAGCTTGATACAGTTTCATAGTGAAATCCACTCTTTCTCTTACCTTATTACCAGGACTATGGGCTATGGTTATATTAAACAAGATTGTGCCTCCAGAAGCTTTTCTACAGAGATACGTATAAAAAATAACCTTAAAAAGGATTGCCAGTATTCAAGTATCTTTCACGTAAGAGAATTCTGAATGCTTTTACTTATTAGCTTGCTCATTTATACAGTACAGTCCATTCGGAAATAAATTTTCCAGATTTTCCTACCTCAAATTAACCTAATACAAATTTCTTTCATCCAGTAGTATGGAGGTGGGGTACATTTGAACTACTAGTATACTTTGACTTGCCCAAAAATGTATGAGAAATCTGATGTGTGGGAAAAGACAGTTTATGTTTGAAAAATATAAGCTACACTAATTTTACCCCTGGTGATTCCATCCTTATCTATGAAATATAAAAATTGGGCCAAATTTAGAAATATGTGAATAAAAATAATAGCTTGGTTCTTGTCACTATTTGTCTCAAAAATAAGTATATTTTAAATATCTAAGGAAAAGAGTAAGAGATCAAAATGCTACATACAATCCTCAAAAAGAAGAAAGTCAGGTCAAAATGCAACTCCTTTTGTTTTTCTTTTAAAAATTTTTTCAGGGTAGGGGTGGGCCTACTGATTTTACTTTCTTTGAGATTTCATCATTGAAGAGATTCTTTTAACAACTGCTTTAAAACCTAAGGTTGCTAATTCATAATTTAAAAGTCTTAAAATTCACGTGACTCAGAGCCTGCAGTTATGGTTAATTTACCATCTACTGCAAGAGATAAGTGGTTAACTTTGTTTTACCTCACTTACTAAATTGAATATGTACATATTATGGCCAATGTCAAGAAAAATATAATCAGCGTTAGTCTCTCCTTTTTATTCTAACTTAATTCAGTATAAATAAAACAACTTTTAATGCCACAATTTACTAGTAATTCTGCCATTTTTTAAAAACTTTTATACATCTTTCTAAATGTTTTAGAAATTAACATAAATATGTATATTTTTCTTTAGCAATATTCATTATTATGCCTATCATAATTTTATACACAGTCTAAATAATGTACAAATCAATACATTTACTTTTTGAGAAAACCCCATAATAAGAGTGGTGAATAACATTAATTTTGGAAGTATATATATTATTTTTAACAGTGGTCTGAAATATTAGCTATTTTTCCCTAGTATTATTAACTGTAGATGCCCAGAAATTTTCTTTCTAGAAATCAATAAAGTCCAAATATGCAGAATAATAAATGCAGATTAAATTAAATATGAATAAGAGGATTATAGAAAATTATATTTTGATATTATTTTCTGTGAAAGTAATATGAAAATTTTTCATAATGTATGTGCTAGTTCCACAAATCATTTTTGCAAACATTAATATCAACATACTATATGATTTTTATTATAATTAAGAGAAACCTGTGCCTTGTTTTTCACCAAATTTTCATAGATAAGGAAGCATTATACTATCCATCAAGTTCAGCTCTGATGCCCTTTGAGAATAGAGTCTATAAATGTCAGGAGAAAGTTAAAGAAAATTACTCAAAATTGATAATAGAAGGTAAAAATGACAAGTTGGCTTTGATTCAACTTGACTCATATGATGAGATTAAGCAATAACACATTTAAAGGTATAAGTGAAACTTGGTGAAATTCTTATTACTAGAATGTCAACTTGACTGGTATAATCGTTATCTATGTATAAATAAAAGAGTTTCTGAGACCTACAGGGCTCGGTTTAGTAATCCAAGGATCCAAATTAGAATGCCTAGACTGCCTGGAGCCACAGGTTTAAATCCTGTCAACCAGCCCTTTCCTCTCTCTGAAGCAGATAAACCAGATTCCAAAAAGCCAGCTGTTTGTGAGGGGTGAAGTGGAGATCTCTCCATGACACCTATTCTTTCAGGACATTAAAGATTATTCTGTCTTATGCAATAGTTCATCTTTGTACTTGCCTCAATTCTGGGACTCAGACCAAAATATCAGGTGAACCAACAAATCCCAAATCCCAAAAGGGTATTTGAAATTTTAGAATATTTTTATTTCTTATCGAGATATAAATATGTGTGTGTGTGTGTGCGTGTGTGTGTGTGTGTGTGTGTGTATAAAAGGAACTGAGGATAAAATAAGTAATTTTATACAAACTTCAGGAAGGTGACTTTTGATAATTAGATATTTACAAACTACTTTGATCATTCATCTAAGAGTTAAAAAAGGAAAAATAAAGCAACCAGTGGGAATCTTCAGGGGAACTCCTGGGTCAGAAGGCAAATGGGATTCAAGAGAATGAAAAAGCTATGGTACTCCGGGAGCTTTAATCACTCAGACATCTGTTAAGCTGCTAATGCAACCAGGCACATGCACCTCATTAAAGGTAGTCCTCAGTTATTCAGATGACAGCATAATGATCCAGAAATCATAAGAATTTACCTGGTGGACTGAAACATCTTTCCCTTTTTTGAAAATATGAAGGCGAGAACATGAATATGTCAAATTTGGTACTTTCTCACAAGAAAAGCAATACCATAAGAGTTAAATATTATACTGTTCATTTCAAGAAGCTAAACGGAAGTGATTTGGCAACTTTATTTAAAAAATAATTTATATTTTGAGGATAAATAATAAAGAATAAAGAGAATGAGGGCAATCAATACATTTCTCACATAAGTTGATGAAAAGAAACAAAATCATCCTTGAATAATTCAACCAATAAAAGTGGTAAAAAGAATAGATAATGATTTTTTGTCAGAAAAGATTATTAAATATGATTCAAATTTTTTCTATATAATTTTTATTATTTTTGTTAACCAAAAGGAATAGCAGTTTTAAGAGTTCTTAAATCAAAGAAGTATTAACTAAGTACCAGAGGATTTAGAAACTTCTAAATTGTGTTCTTCTGCACTAAGCCTACTGAACGCATGAGAAGGGTAATAGGCCACATAGATGTTATTCACCTGCTTCGAAAAAAGTCAATTAAACATCATTGCAATGAACAAAGTCCACTGAAAATATTATGTTATTGAGGGCAATGTATCATAATTAATACACACTTGGGCCATTACTGAGTTCTTTGGTTAAGTATAAGTTGTCTCCAGAAATTCAAAAACAAAAAAAGTGTTTTATGCCCCTCCCAGCTATAGATGAGAACAGAACACGGAAATAAGGGTTTTTTTTTTTTTGAAGAATATCTGAAGGAAGAAGCAACTGAATCTTTTCTTGAAGCCTCATGTACTCACCTAATGCCAAAGTATTTTAAAAAGAACATGTTTACCTCAGAAATCAGCAATTGTTCATGATAATTATTCCTGTATTCCCTAGAAAAAGGTTCAAAACACATTGCACAGCAGCTGCTCTCTCCGGATGCCGGAAAGAAGTCAGGAATTCAGGCTATAATTACATATAATGGACATCAATTTGCCTGTCGAGATTTATCAGTTTGCAATATCCCAGGAATTTGCAGGTGTTACAGTTTTGCCACATTCAGCCATTGAAAGTAGTAGTTAACTGTCAAGACTACCGACTTCTTAACCAGAACATTTCAAATAGGCCCCTGAGATATATCACTGAACAGATGACTTGTGCTCACAAAAAGGCAGACACCAGATTCCCAAGAAATTGAAGAACGTCACAACGGTTGCAACGGAAAATTCACTAATCCATAGATTCCAACAGAAGTGCTAAAAAATTTCTAGTTTATAATAAAGACATTGAGAGGTCATTTGGTCTACCCTTGCTGTCCCCGCCAAAATAATTTGTTTATGGAAACTCTCTGGCATTTAGTCTTTTACACAGCATAATGCCTCCAATAACTTGTAAGAACCTCAAGGAGTGAGTTTTATACTATGGAGACTACATTAATGGACCAAAAATACATAGGTCTGATACCATACAAACTATTTTAATTTGAAATGTCTTAGAAATTTAGAAATGTATGATGATCGTGCCTGTGCATTTTTAAATTTATAGTAACTCCTAGCACTCTGTCTTCCATATAAAAGTTAAAGAATGTTACTGAATGAATAATCAAATTAATTAAAATAATTAAAGCTTTAATTTATTTAATAGTAAGTAAAGTTTTCTTCTAGGCTCAGGACTATGTCCTATCTACACAATCAGAAGTGCATTTCTGAATGTTAACTTAGTGGTTAGTAGCATACAATAATTTATTAAGGATTGTTGTGTCATCCTATTCACATGAATTAAACTAAAGAGATTAAGCTATGAATCTCTTTTTATTGAAGTTTCAATAGGTACATGATCAAGCATGAAAACATGTAAATTGCCCCAATATCATTGGAATCTCATAATAAATTTTTAAAAATTTACATTCAATATAAAAATAAAACTTGCATATTACCCTATAAATATAGCCTGGATTAAAATCTACAATGCGGTTGAGCAAAAAATGGTACAGATTTCCCAATTTTGGTAAAATGAACTTAGCTATATTTATATAATATTTAAATAGTTATGCAAAATTGGAAAAATAATTTACAGATCGTTTCTGTAATCAAAACTAAAAATCATTTAACAGTTTAACTTTTATTATTTATTATTATATTACTAATATTAGGTACAGAATGTCTTTTAAAATTTAATAGTTTGTTATGTTCCATAACATTTAAATGACTAATTAAATTGAATCACTTCCATTAATTAGTCAATCAATTTCAGTGGTGAAAAAATAATAGGGTGAATCAATTACCCATTCAGTGCAACTGGAACATTCTAAGACCTGTACAATAATGTGCAAATTTCATTGCATTCATAAAGTCACATAAATTATAAGTAGATGTTTTAGTGGGTTCCCACTCCAATAAGTCGTGTTTTTGTTTTTTGGTTTCTTTTTTTCCATAAGAAGAGTCCATGTTCTGCTTTGGTTCCCATTAAATGAACCATTTATTTTTAAAAACATTTGCTCTGCTGTGTATTTTAGGTTTCAATTCTCAAAATAACTTACTAGCATAAACTTTGTAAACTTATGCCCATAAGATGCTAATATTCCTTGTTTGAAAATAAAATTAGCTGGTTTAGAAAAAAAGTTGTTTAACTTTCTGTATTTGCATGTATATGTATGTGAGATTTATGGGGAGAAAACAAATTACTCTTTGCAGTTTTCATTTAATAGATAGAATTGGTAGTTTTTAATTGCCATTACTTAACATCTAATTAATAAACTACTTATTCAGTATACTGATGAGCTAGTTTACCTTTTTCTTCTGTAAGATAAATATGCTGTTATTTCAAGTTCATGTGTGGAAATATAGAATTCAGCAAAATATAGCTTTGTGTTCCTAATTTAACAACTAGTCTCGTTTTACTTTCAAACATTTACTTGTATTCTTAATCATTATTATGTTTTTCTAGTAAAATCCCGTTAGGTTTTACTAGAGCGTGATGGCAAGTGTGGAAGATGAAGGCACTCACTCTGCCTGTCTGCGTCCTGTTTCTTCCGTCAGCATGGCTCCAGCAATAGTTCTTTACCCTGGCACTTGAAGCTGGTTTGCAACCTGTTCGCCTGGCTTGCGGACCTAACCTCATTCTGTCCTTTCAGAAATACCAGCCTCAATTGGCTGGCACCCTTGTTGTCAAGGATCTAAGTCTCAGGTGTGAAGGGGCCCTCATCTGGCCTTCTAAGGCACCAGCCCCAGTTGGGCACTGATCTCTCCACAGAGACCTGGGTCCCTCACTAAAGACAGAGTCCCTCCTTCAAATTCTAGACTGTGGTCCTATCTCGGCCTCTTCCTTTTGTCTCCCTTGTCCCACCAATGAAAATTGCTTCCTTCATTTACTGCCTCTGTGATATCTCAACCTTCTCCATTTGCCTTTTCACTTTTCAGGGCCTGCAAACAATTTCTTATATTAAATGTTTTCACTGTTAAAATATGTGGTGTTTAATTTACTGGTCAGACCCTGATTGAACCCTCACTAATTATGACCATTTTTAATCTTTTTTAAGTGTAAGACAGTGTAAAGAGTAAAATTTAAAAGAAACTCTAAACAGGTTTTAAAGTCTATTATTTAATTTAAAGTCTATAGTTATGTAGTCATGTTTTATTTCATTTTGGCTATATTATATTTAATTTGGAATCCAGTAGTTGCAGAAATGTAGAGCTAGAAGAGATTTTATAGATCATCTGGCCCACTGCTAGTATGGAAAAGCACCTGAAGTCAGAGTGCTCTTTGGAGATTTTCATGCCCATAAAAAACACCTATAAAATAATGACATGTTTAATTCTCTCATATGAACTGGAAACACTTTACCAGTAGAAATATGACTACCCTATAACTGTGCAAAATAAATTATATCCTCAGGTACAGAAAAGATGAGATCAGTGGCACGGCATGAGCCAGCATTTCTAATTATTTCCGTTAATATTACTTACACGCTGATTCATATGTGATATGGTTTACTGATACTAATTAGCTGGTAAGTTGTTGTAAAGGTCTAAGAACCACTATTGAGACAAAAATCATGAAGTTAAGAAAAAAATGCATTATTTAATTGCAGTGCTGGAATAATTCAATCTGGTTCCTGGAGTTGAAGAGTGTTTCAGGGACTTAGTCTAATACTCTCATTTTATAAATGACCTTTATTTAAAATAATATATAGTCACTAAATATAAAGTCAAAATCTTCTGATGAAACAAGGCTACTTTTTTATGTTATAAATATTTATTGCTAGGATGGAATGTGATTATATTATTTTTCTTCTTATTTTAGATTATTTATAAAAGTTACTTAGGAATTTAGGATGAAGTCTGGGTAAAAATTGAGAAGTATGCACAAAATACAGCTCACAATTTATAAGTAATTTGGGGAAAAATAAATTGTATCTGAGTTAAAAAACAAGTTGGCTTACTTGCAGGATTCTCTTCTGAACAATCTCAAAGCCCTAGATAAGGCAATGAAAAAAATTTATAATAATTCATAAATCCTCAACAACGTAAATGCCAGTAAAATAGGTCTACTTTTCACAGGTACGTACATAAAAGAGTTTACTCTTGATTGGTAAACAAATTCAAATTTACAACCTTAATTTTTAAAAGCGATAACTATAATTTCATGTACCCTACCTCATTTGATTCATTGTACCTATTAAGGGGGAATGGGCAGTTGTCTTCTCATTACCATGAGAATGGGAGACGTTACCTACATCCAGAGAGTCAAGACACTAGTTCAGAGTCAAGTCAATCTCACAATTAATTTCTCCCTTTTCTTTATCCTTGTGGCTTTTTGCAGGCACCTCTAACATAGCATAGATCTAAATCTTATATATTTGGGAGCCTTTTAAGGGCAAAAGTGATTATCTTCCTCTCAATATCTCTTATTTCTAGAAAATAGTGTTGGAAAGAAGAAATAATGTTAACAATGTTGCTATGGTACATGAATCAGAATATGGTCTGTATGCTATACTTCTTTAAAATAAGTCTTATCCATTAAAATTATATTAGTGAGCCATGACAAGTTATTACCTGCATGCATCATCATGACAAATACAGCTTTAAGGAAAAGTCCTATTTTTCCCTTTTGTTGCAATAGAACTAATGTTGAGAACAAGAAAAGAGGGTGGGGGAGGACCTGTCAATTGTACGGTTTTTACCTCGTCTGCACATTTGATTGCTGATGCCCTCAGGCTTTATTTACATTCTCCACAGTCAGATATACAAGATTGATGATCGCCCTCAGTATAGATGACTTTCAAAAGATTTACCCCAAAACATTAGCAATTGTTTTTGTCTATAACTATAGAATAAACATTTACTCAATTAAAAGGAATATCAGGCTTCAGTTATCAGAGGGAAGTGAAAATAAGAATCAGTAAGGCTATCTACTTTCAAGACAAATGTGACTAATCCCTAAACAGTGACTGGCAGGCAGTGTCAGAAGGGGTTTTCTTTCTCCCTCCTAATTTGCTGACACTTGGATTCCTGCTTCTCTAAGGAGATGCAGTTCCTAGGCATAGTCCTTTCAACTAGGGAGCTGATGTACAGGAAATCAGGTACCTGTTGTGGCCAAGTATGAGCCCCTGGATATATCCTTTCAGTGGAGAATTCCATCTTTCTCAAACCAACTTCTCTCTACTTCTCTGCCTACACCGAATGCATTTTATATGTGTTAAACGCTAACACTATTTGTAACTTAAAACATATTTTCAACAACTCTTTATTATCCAGTGTACCAAAGTATATTCTATATTAATTGTATTGATCATGATTAATTTGTTTTATTGTTATTAAGCTACAGTCTCTTTTGGAATAGACATTAATATATTATTAGTATTAATAAAATTTTTATAAATGCTTCTGGCACTCTTATAACAGTATTAAAAAAACACACTGGATCCAGTAAATTTGACTTATATTATAAGCATGTTGTCTAGATATCAGTAGACCAAGACATCATGTTTAAAAGAGAAGCCAGTCAGGTACATGAGTCTAAAATAATATCTGAACTTTACCTTTTAAATTGCTGCCACAGATATTTAAGCATCTGAAAGTGTATGAATGTGAAGTAACTCCTATAAACAGAAATTATATCTTATTTTCAGATATATCCCAGCACTTTCATCAGCCCCAAGCATGGTGACATGCAAACAGCAAATTTTCCACCAATATCGATAATGTAGTTCAAGTAGTATACGTAAATGTTCAAAGCACATTGGTGTATTCTGGACTGAAGAAAAGAACTAATCTTACCTAAAAGAAGGCAAAAAAAACAAAAAATGTGGGGGAGGGGAGTGAGTATGTTCAGTTATGATTAGTGCACTTGAATGAGAGAGAGAGAGAATGAGAATAGAGGGAGATTAATAATTTGAAAGACTAAATAATGTTTACTTCAACAAAATTAAAAGTGTATGTTTATCAAGCAAAATGTAAAGTCCTGCAAAACTGTGAAATTATAAATTTTTAATTTCTTTTTTTAGGCTTTAACAGGCAAGGTAACAGTGTGCAAGGGAAACTGGTTCATTGTCATTCAGACATTCTGTGATCAATTCCTGTCATCTTTGCTTTCCAACCCAAATGAAAATGCTGCCTAAGTACTTGACAAGGCTTTTGTGGTACATGTTTGCCATGTGGTGTGATACCATATCACATACACGTTGTGTGTTTTGGATGATACATACGCTAAATTAAATCAAGATGTTTGTTACCAGCGAGCATAAGTGCCCCTTGACAGATCTCCAGATTCAGGTGCTTATAAAAACAAATCTGAGAAGCAACATTAATTTTAAATCCTCTGAGCTTCATACAGCAATTGCAAGTTTTGGAAATACTTCAAACTTTATAGGATTACAAAATGGAAAGTGATCAGGGTTCTGGGTGTGGGCCCTTTAGAAATATTTTCCAAATAGTTCTGTATTAGAAAATAGAATCCATGTGCTCCTATATACCTGAATGTGTTCCAAACAAAATCTAAATGTTTATATAATAGAATTCAAAATACAGTTATTTAATGGCTAGCCAACACAAAGAACATCTGTAGTGTGACTGTCTCATGATATTCAATTTACACACATCATTAAAAACAAAATAGTGAAGTGAATTGTTTTCACCACTTCATAATGTACCGATATAATGCAAAATTTTTTATTGTTATTGAAAGATCTAGGACATGTCACTGCTCAGAATCAAAAGTTCAACTTCAAAAATGGAAAGAAAAGACAAAAATGTTTGTTTTGTTTATTTAATTGAAAAGGAATGGGGATGTAAGTTAACCTGCAAATTCAAAAGTAGAAGGAAAACTAGTTCCTAAATCCTGGCCCTGCACTAAATCAATTTAGCCCTGGTGCAAAGATGTGAATATGACAAAACCTTTTTCTTTATAGAATTTACATTCTAGTGGAAAGGAAGAAAAAAAATATACACACACTAAATAAGTAAGTAAATGTAAAAAAAGGAAAAAAAAGTGATTGAGATAGAGCACAATAAAGTGATAGGGTTGGGAACTGTGTGACAAAAGACAATGACAAAATGCCTCTGTGAATGTACATTTCCGCTGAGATGTCTAAGATGAGAAGCCACCAGGTCTGCAATTGAGGGACCTAAGGAATTTGACCAGAACTACAAATGAAGGTAAAAATTTCAAATAACTATTTCATCACTAAATTAACACAATCAGAAGTCACCTTCTCCTGTGAAAATTGTATTGGCATACTGTGGAAGTTTCTTATTCTTAGGAGGTACAAAGTGAAGTGTTTATGTGTGAAAAGCCATAAAGCCCACAATTCGTTTTCAAATGGTTCAGCTAAATGAAATAAACATAAATAGAAAAAGAGAAAATGGGAGAAAAAGTAAACCTTACAGAACGTTAACAATTAAGGATTTTAAGTGAAAGGTACATGAGTGTTTATTATACTATTTTATTTAGAAAAACAGGAATTGAATCTAACTACATGCCAACTGCCAATGATTACATTGAATTTATTGGAGTTTTCTTAGAGTGGATTTTCTTTTATGAAGTTCTCCATGACAAACTTCCATTTTAGAACAAAAATAATATAAACAGTTCTGTGTCCACCAACAACACATTTTACCATGTCCAGCAAATAGCATAGAAAACGCTTAAAATAGAAAAGGCAGCCAGAATCTCGAGTCTGCACAATATGTGAAGTCTACTGTGTTGTAGCCCTACTCTTCAGTTCTTCTTTGGCTACTTTGTCTCTATGTCTGGCATACGCCATCATTCCGCCCACATGTCTTCCCTTCTGTCCAGCCTCCCCAGTGCTTCAAGTGTAGTTCTGGCACCTGTATTGCCTTACCTGCTCCTCCATTCTGTTTCTTACATAGCATGGCTTTGTTTCTTTTCTTCCACCATGACCTTTGTAAATTATTATTATTTACTGTATTTTTTCCATTACCGTTTATCCCCCTTATACCTCCTCCCTGCTGCAATCTCCACACCGTTGTCCATGTCCATAAGTCCTGTTTCCTTTTTGTTCATCCCTCCACCCTCTAACCACTCTCCACCTCCAAAGCTATCCATCTTCTCCGTATCTATGAGTCTGTCTCTATTTTGCTTGTTAGCTTACTTTGTTCTCCTTTACCTTTTTATCTCCTTTCATTCTACTTAGTATAGAATACACGGGACTGTGACATCTGGTTGTCCTTTGCCAAACTCATTTCTTGCAGAAAAATTTCATTTTACTCCTTAGCCATCCTGGAGTGCTATGAAGTTCCTCTAAATCGCAAGGTGTTTGACATTTGCATAGCTTTGATGAACTTGCTATTTTTATTTCAAATACCCTACTCTAGAAATCTGTATGCTATCTCTTCTCATCACTCAGAATAGTTTTTCAAAGGTGAGAAATTTTCCAACAATCTCATCCCGTTAAAGAGCTAAGTGCCTATATCGTAGTTCCAAAAATACTCAATAACCCTTTGTTATTTACATGTATCTCTCTCTTTTGGAATGAAATGTTTTAAAAATAGGGACCTTGCTAATTCACTACAAATGCAAAGCACCAAGCACCCTGTGTGTCATAAGAGAGCTACTGAAAGAATGTTGGTTGAAATAATAAATGGATTAAATAAGCAGAACGAAAATTATCTAGTCACCTTCAATGTTATTTTAAAACAGATTTATGATTACTCTAAAAATGCTTAAAATGTATAGCATTTATTCAAAAATATTTATTATCTAATGTGTTTTTTTGCTAAGTGTAAAGAGATGAGTAAAATCCCCATTATCAACAAGGTCAAAGTCAAGAAGAAAAGACAGATGAATAAAAGATTATTTGGGGTGATAGGTACTTTGCCAAGATAGTTAAAGGATGCTACAGCATCGAAGAGGATGGTACCTACCTTAGGCTGGAGTTAAGAGAGAAATAGGAATGACCATTCCCATGAGAAAATGATGTGCTCTTTAAGACAAAATGCATGAAATTACCTAAATGAAAGTGTTAGTAAGCTGATTTAAGCAGAAAATGATCTTATAAAATTTCCATCACAGGAAGATCTCCCTGAAAAACAATAAGAAGATAGATTTTTAAAAAGTGAAATATTGAGGATTCAAATGAATACAGTAGCAGTAGCACTGTTGAATGCTAATTTGTTTATCAGAAATTTAGAAAATAGAATGGGAATAATTTGGTGTGTGGTTTTGAGAGTATAAGAAAGAAAAATTGAAAAGATTCTTTAGTTTCTGTAAAGTATCTTTTTATTCCATTCAATGACAAAAGGTGGATTAGTCAGCAGGTGTGGGAGACAGTTGGTTTGATTTTGAACATGTTTAATCCTTAATGCCTGTGGACACTAAAAAGCTGTCTCTGAAGTTCAGGAAATGATTTAGATTTGAAACACACATTTATGGACTCTGTGTGTATGAATGATTACTAACTCTGTGGCTGTGGATGACTTCACCAAGGGAGAGTACTAAAATGCTCAAAGAAAGGTCCCTGGAAAACGTCAACAGATAAGGAGTAAATGCCAGAAAATGATACTAAGACAGAGTGGCCACAGAGATAGAAGTAATACATTCACAGAGTAAGCTAATCTCTAATTCAAGACAAAAAAGAGATTTAAAGGCTTTATAGACCACAGTTTCGAATGTCCCAGTGGAACCATTAACCATAAAGCAAGCTTGCCAAAATACTACTTAAATAATATCTTCATTCATTCTAAAGTTACCTTCAATTATATATTCTCACTTCTACAAACATTTGGTTAAGTCAAATTATTTTACTCTTGGTGTTATTGTTAATGAAGCAATACATTTTTATCTGAATTTATTCATTAAACTACCTAATGTTAAGAGTGATATGTAGAAAATGATTCACCAAATGGTTACTAGAAAGTTCTTTTGGATGTTTGCCCTTGTTAGTCTGATTTGCAGTATTGATTTTTAACATTTAGGTGTTCCTTAAATATACCTCCTTTATGCACAAATATTACAACAAAGAAAATTGAGAAAGTGTTTTATAAAGATATATAAAAATAGGAAATATAGCATTTAAGGTGTTGTTTTATAAGATGAACACAAGTTCAATATAAAAATGATGTTTGGTGGCTGTCTCCTTTATAGGAAGTATTGGATAGTTCAATATTCTAAACTAGATCATCTGTATTCTATACGGTATGTTGTTATTCTAAAATTGAGACATAATTAACCTGCAGTGAAATGCACAGATTTTATTCAATCCAATAACTTGATAAATCCCCGAATCTATGAAACCAAAATATTGAAGCTTACCAAGTCCTTAGAAAGTCCTCTTATGTCATTATCACTATCACTACGATCATAGATTTGCTTTTTTCCTGTACCTGGGTTTAGATAAATGAAATTATTCTGTACTCCTTTGTGCCTGACTTCATTTTCTTACATAATATTTAGAGATCTTTCCGTGTTGTTGAGTATTCAGTAGCTTATTTTTTTAAAAACTGCAGAGTATATTAGATGGTATGGCTATATCTCATTTGTTTATCTTTTGTAGACGAATAGTTGAGCTGTTTCCAATTTTTGGTTACTATCAATAAAGCTACCATAAACTTGCTTGTAAAAGATTTTGTGTGGACCTGTTTTCATCCCTTTTGGGTAAATACCAAAAGCTGAATTGCTGTGTTATATGGAAGCTGTTTATCCAATTTTATAAGAAACTTGATGTCCAAGTACTTGACAAGTTTACATTCCTAACAGCAAAATATGAGTTACCTGAATTCTTACCAACAGTGGTGTTGTCAGTCATTTTTGTTTGTCATTCTACCAGGTTTGAAGTGGTATTACATTGTGATTTTAATATTTATTTCCCTGATGACTTAGTAATGCAGAACATATTATGTGTTTATTGTTCATTTATATCTCATATTTGTAAAGTATCCATTCAAGTCATTTGACCATTTTGGAGATTGTTAAACTCTTTATTATAAATTTGTGGGAGTTCTTTATGTATTACGGATACAGGTTCTTTGTCTGATATATGGGAGTGAGTATTTTCTGCCAGCCTGTCCCTTGTTTACTTATTTTCTTAATGACATCTTTTGATGATTAGAAAAATTTTAATTTTAATAAATTCCACGGTATCACCTATTTCATTTACAGTGTGTGATTTTTGTGTCTTTAACCTTAACTTAATCTTAACCTAAAGTTATGAAGATGTTCTCTTGTATTTCTGTTAGTTTCATGGTTCTGATTTTTATTTTTAGATTCCTAATCCACCATCAATTAATTTTGGGATAGACTTCAATAGTTACTTTTCTCTGCATAAATATCTGGTTGTTCCATCAGAATTTGCCAAAAACACTGTCTTTTTTCCATTTAATTTTCTCAATATTGTTTATAAAAACATAGTTGACCCTCTATATACAAATTTATTTCTGAATTCTTTATTCTGTTACATTGGTATATTTGCTGACTTATATACCAATATCACACTCTTGATAGTGTAGCTTTATAGCAAGCCTTAAATTCAGGTATTATAATTTATAATTATTCTTTGTATAAAAGGAATTCATCATTCTTTTTTACGATCGTAGCTATTCTAGATTACTTTCACCTCTGCATAAATTCTAGAATCATATTGTCTATTACCTCAAAGATGCTTACTAGAATTTTGATAAGGACTATGGTTGAATATATGTATCAGTTTAGAGAGGATGGATATTCAATTAATATAGACTTTTTCAATCTAGGAATATGGCTTATCTATGCTGTTATTTAGGCCTTTAATTTAATTTACAGTGTTTCATGGGTGTTAGTATAGAAGTCTTACTTATCTTTCATTACAGTCCATTTTTACTTAACAGATATTTCTTTGTGCTGCAATTAAAGCATATTTAAAAATCGTTCCAATTGTTTAATGTTGAAAATATACATTTACCTTGTACCCTGTAAACTTCCTAAATGTATTTGTTATATATAATAATTTGTAAACCCCTTTAGATTTTCTATGTATAAATCATGACATCTGTAATAAATGAGAATTTGTCTTCTTTTCATACTTCTAATTCTTTTCAAATTGCAAGTAGAAGAAATACCCTTGAATTGTTTTATAGTCTGTGGGAAAACTATTTAATATTTCACAATTAAGATAGTACTGAAAGATTTTTCCACATGTCTTTTATCAGAAGAAGAAAGTTTCTGTTTTAACTTTGCTCAAGTAAATTACATATTATAGAGATGCTGGTTATTTAAAGTACCGAGGTTATAAATGGTCTTTTACTTTAATATTGTTAAAAAGGGTTATTATATTGACTTTCATTGGGTTTTTGGGACAAACTCACATTTTATGATATTTAATTGAATTTATACAATGCTTGATCCAATTTATAATATTTTGTTAAGGAGTTTTACATATATATATTTATGGCATGTTAGCTTATTATTTTTTATAAAATCTTTGTCAAGGTCTACTATCAGGGTTATGTTAGCCTCATAACATAAGTTGAGAAGTAAGTACACTTATTTTTAAAGTCAATAACCAAAGTAAAGGTGGTTAATCAAATAATAAACCCTTTTGAAAGGTATCTTTGTGAAAACTTCTATAATTTTAATTCACAACATTTCAGAACTAATCCAGTGAACTGGTATACATTTTTTTTTCAAACTTAAAGGTTGAAATTAAATGATCCCCCATTAACAAAACACCAGTCGAAAAGGCTGAATCTTCCCATTACCCTCTGAATACGTGGATGGCAGGTTGCCTTTACGGTAAAAATCTTATTAAGCTAAATAGAATATTCAGAGTTTTAAAACTCACTTGGAATTGCAGATTCATTCATGCTAAAGGGAGGCAGATACTTGGGGAACTCATGCTTCCAAGTCAGTAAATGTGGACTACGTGAGCGACAAACTCAGCCCTCTAGAGTTAATTTGGAAGGAGACCTCCCAAACCTTGTTATCCACGAGATGAGAGGAGCATGACAGCTCTATTCAACAGGAATAAGTTCATTTCAAGGAGTTGTTCAAAGGTTTATCTTGAATGTTGGCTGTTTTTATCATCTACATACCAGAGATACTATAACATTAGAGAAAACATGAAAACTGCTCTTTGAGCCAGAAACTGCCTAATACTGTGAGTTAATTATTTAAAATAATAATGGGAGCACATTTGAGGCCTTTAAACAGGAAAATGTATTTAGGAGCATGGTCTGTTCTGTTTTATTTCTTTTAAAAATGAAATGTATTAGCAATGACAGATGAAACAGGTCCTGCAGAGATGTGCCAGAGGTGCGGTAACAGCCTGGGATTCACAGTCAATGTTTTGGTGCACCTCAGCATCTGTTTTTTAAGCTCCATATTTTAAAAGCTAGTAACAGAGCATCATTGTTTACATTTTCCTTGATCTTATAAGGTGAAAGTATCCTACCAAAAGTTCGAAGTGGAACAGCCATTTATATAAATGGAATGCCAGAACTTCAAGTGAGGAAGATTTTCAGCAAGGACTGAATCGTTTCTATTAACAGGAATAAATGTATTATGTTTTTTCCCCTCATTTATTTAATAACATATACATGACTGGTTTACTAAGAAACATATATACTAAATTATTCTACTGCTAATAAAACTAAGTTGCTTCTCACAAAGTAGGACTTTTGGATTTGACCCAGATTAGGTACACTTTTTCCGTAGTTCACAAAAGCTACAAACATGAATTAAGAGTGCAGCATCACTTATAATTAGAATGACTGGGTTAGACAATTCCTTACTGATAATCTGCTCTTAACTCATAATGTTAGGTAACATGGCTGTTATCCAGAATTACAGCATGGAGAGAAGGGGAGACCTGTACCCCCGAAATAATGAGAAATAAGAGACACTTCAAAAAAGACCAAATATAACCAAGCCTCAGGGAAAATTCCTTGGAGATAAAAGGGAAAATATGGTGACGAATGTCTACAGGGATGTAACACATACAAAAATTGTAATATCTCCCTCTTTCTCTTCTCTTCAAAGTTATATGGTATGAGTAATAATTTTAAAATATCCATGGAGCTAATCTGAGGATATTTTCCACCTAGGATTTGGAGGAATTTAATCTGAAGGCTCCAAAGTAGATACTTGGAAACATTTATCAAAATAGCTACCATGTCCCGGGAGCCCTGTGAGCAAATGATGTACCATCTATGTACAAATTGGTATTAATGAAGCCAAGGGCATGTTTATTGACTCAATGTTCAATTTTTAGTGTATACAGGTAGTATATAATTAACTATCTGTATGCATGAACACAGTATCTAAATATATCTTCAACATTTCAAATATTCTTAAAATTTCCAATACAGTGTAAAATGCAAATGCAGGCTATCTGTTATAAAACAGCACAAAAGCACATTCACCAGAAATATCTTATTGTGGGTTTAAAAAATACCTAAATGTCTGTACTCCAAAATATTATTTTTATCATTATTAATGACCTACCCAACACTACTGAGTAAAGAAACTGAAAAATCTTATCTATGCCAAAATATCATATTAAATAGAACCAGATAATACATTACAAGAATAGCCAGCCCTGAAAGCTATATAGAATGCTGCACATATGATATAAATCAAGGCAGTTCAATAAGCCCAAAGTGCTTTGCTTTTAAAACTGATATTATCACCATTTGAGCGAAGTTATATATATTAGATTTCAAAAGACAATGCATTTTATGTTTTAATTTCAAATTTATAGCAAACTAATTCAGCCCTTTAAAAAGGGTAAAAATACAAAAAATAAAATAGTATAAACTGAATATAAGCCACCTAACATAAAACATGACTATTACCTCCTTTTAGGAAAAAGAAAAGAAAAAGATTACTAAATTCCTTTTTCATTGTATTTGTCTCAATGCCCAGTGAATACCTACAACTATTTTAAATAAAGTGTTTATTTTTAAACACTTTAGGGCAAATAAGTATATTTTATACTTCTAAATGAATGCATACTTTTTAAAATGACATATATATGCATATATACTTTTGTTTCTAAATAGTATAAAAATAATATACAGTATATTTTATAAATGGTAATTTTCTTACTTTATTGTCCCTTTATGCACATGAAAGCCAGTACTAAGAAATATAAGTAATTTAATTATGGTAATAGCTATTATTTATTAAACTTTCTTTAAAGCCAAGTACATTTAAACATCACATTGTTATTTGCCCCAGTAGAACGGAATATAAATATGAGGTCTGTGTGGAAAGTATTCAGTCATGTACTATGAAAAATAGAGACATTTATTGAAAGAGATACAAGAAACATTGTACATAGGACAATGACGCCTCAACCCTCTTTAAAGTAGGCACCTTGGGACCTCACACAGTTTTCCTAATCACTATCAGGTGCCCTGTCATATTTTCCTGAATCTCATCATTGGTCTGAAATCACTTCCCTTTCAAGGTGATTTTAGTTTGGGGAAAAGCCAGAAGTCTCAGGATGCCAAAATCTTGTCTGTAGGGGAATTGAGTCACCTGAGTGATTTGATGTTTTGCCAAAACCTTCTGCATAAGATGTGGTGCGCAAACAGGCACATTGTCCTGATTGAGCTGCCAGTCACCAGCTGCCCATAGATGCAGCCTTATGAATCATCCGAATAGTTTCTGCAGAGGAATGCTCAGCTTAACACAAAATTTGGTGTAGATTTGTTGCTCTACTCACTCAGTCATTTTGAATGTGATGGCTACATAGTACACATGCTAACACAATGGTGTCTACCACACCCTCTGACTAGCATGGTGAAGTCATCATTGTTCACACATGTACATTCCAGTCCACTCTCCTTGTGCTAAGTTACACCTATATTGCACAAAGCATTCTTGTTATACTAACAATGTCTGGACTTTTTCCAGACTCCTATATGTAACCTGACTAAAGTTCATAAAGCTAATACCTGAAAGAGCCCAGATACAAAACCATATCTAAAGTTGTCATTATTTTATAATTTTATATTGCTTATTACCAGCTTTTCACATAATAGGGAATCAATAAATATTTCATCAAATAAAAAATCAGTTGATAAATAGTATAAAATTAACATAAAATCAATTAATACCTTTAAATTATTTGCACCCAAACAATTTTATCCTATTTTAAAAGTGTTTTTTTCCAACAAGTTGGGAACAAGATAATGGTATAGGATGACGCTGAACTTGCCTCTTCCCATGAAACCATCAAATATATACCAACATATAGAATATTTCCTCCTGAAAGATAACTGATAGCCAATTGAACAGTTTCTGCACAGCAAATGAGAGAGAGAGAGAGAGACTGCATAGAGAATGTTGGGAAACTGTGTGAGCTCTCTGGGATCTGTGGAGCTTTCTGGGGATTGGAGGTACTGGTGAGGGCCATTGTTCACATTTCTCTTCCCCTTATATAATGTGGATGAGAGCTCTTCTAAAGCTCTGACTAACCGGCAAGGCTGCTGTGGCACATTCCTGTCCAAAACAGACAACTAGGGTACTGCAGCACATTCATTTGCCACTGCCACAGCTGGAGTGTACTCCAGCAGGGCAGACAGGACTCTGCAACATGTGCATGCTGGACTGCCCTGCCCAGAGCTCACTCCAGCTGAACATGTCACCACAGAGCACACCTACGGGCATAGCCTTCCTCAGGCTTGCTCCAGCCCTGGCCAGCCAGTTCCTCAGATATCACATGCTCCCACCCCAATGTTAATAGGCTGGCTAATACCACCCAGTGTACAGTCTACACAGAAATTGCTTCTACAAAAAGCCACTTTTTTTTTATGATTGAGAGAGATAGCTATTTCATCACATTCATCAGAACAAACATAGAAAGTCAAACAAAAAGAGATGGAGAAATATGGTCCAAATTAAGGCATAAGAAAAAAATAGGAATAAACCCTAATGAAATGAATATGAGTAATTTGCCTGATAATTTAATAATTGAAAAAAATCAATAAAGATTAAATTTAAAATAAAATAGACTACAAAAGAAAATAAAAAGAATTCAAAATAACAATCACAAGGATGCTTACCAAACTTGAGGGAATAGAGGAACTCAGTGAGAACATCTACAATGAGTCAAAAATGTAATAAATAACCAAGCCGAACTGAAGACAATAACTTCAATGAAAAAACAAAACAAACAAAAAACCAAAATACACTAGAGGAAATCAATAACAGTTTAGATAATATAGAAGAACAGATTGGTGACCCGAAAGACAGAATAGTGCAAAATCACCTAATCGAAATTGCAAAAAGGAAAAAAAAAATAATAATGAGGACAGTTTAGGGGGCCACTGGAACAACATCAAGCACACTAACATTCACATTATAGGAACCTCAGAAGGAGAAAAAGAGTACTTTTCAGAAACATATTTAAAGATCCAAAGGCTGAAATCTTTCCTAACCTGTGGAAGAAAACAGAAATCCAAGTCCAGGAAGCCTAGAGTTCACAACAAATTGAACCCAAAGAGATCCACATCAAGACATATTGTAATTAAAATTGCAAATGTTAAAGATGAAGAGACGATCATCAAGGCCACAAGAGGAAAACAACTACAAGAGTTCAGCTGATTTCTCAGTAGAACAATTACATGCCAGAAGGAAATGGCAGGACATATTTAAAGTGATGAAAGAAAAGAAACTACTTTGATATCAAGTTTGAAGGAGAAACAAGGCATTTCCCAGACAAGTAAAAACTAAAAAAATTCATTACCACTAAACTGGATTTACTAAGAATGTTAAAGTGTCTTCTTTAAGCAGAAAAGAATAGGTTATAGCCAGAATTTTACAAAAAAAAATGAAAGAAAAAAATCTCATTGGTAAGGTAAAATGTATAATAAGTTAAACAAAGCAGCCACTTATGAAGCTAGTATGAAGGTAACATAATTAATTATGTAACAAAGTTAACTATGACTACAATAAATATTTTGGGCATAGACAAAACAGGTATTATTTCAAGGGCATTTCATAACCTTTCAATTCAAGAAGTAGGTATAACAAACATAAATAACTGTACACCCAACAAAGGAATGCCTAAATATATAAAGCAAATATTAATCAACACAAAAAAGAAAGAAATTGAAAGAAATATGATAACAGGAGAGGACTTTGATGTCTTACCTGAATGGTTAAATCCAGACAAAAAAATCAATATGGAAATAATTAAATCAATAGATATTTATAGAACATTTCATCCCAAAACTACACAATACATATTCTTTTTAAGTGTATATGAAACATTCTACCAGATTGATCAGATATTAGGCCATAGAACAAGTCTCAATAAATTCAAGAAAACAGAAATTACATCAATCACTTTTTTTAACCACAGTGGTATGAAACTAGGCTTCAACTACATTAAGAAAATTGGAAAAAATACACAAACAGGTGGAGCTAAAGAACATGCTACTAAATAACCAATGGATCAAAAAAGGAAATCAAAGAGGCAAAAACAAAAACAAAACAAAAAAACAACCCAACAACAACAACAAAAAAACCTTGAGACAAACAAAAATAAAAACACAACTTTCCAAAATCTGTGAAATTCAGAAAAAGCAGTTCTAAGAGGGAAGTTCATAGCTATACAGGCCTACTCAAGTAACAAGAAATATCCCAAATATACAACCCTAACTATATATCTACAGGAACTAGAAAAAGAAGAACAAAATCCAAAGCAAGTAAAGAGACAGATCACATAAAAAAAATAAAAAATAAATAAAACAATCACTTTCTTATACCATATGATAAAACAAACTCAAAATGGATTAACAATTTAAAGGTAAGAACTGAAACCTTAAAAATTCTAGAAATGCCCTGGCTGGTGCAGCTCAGTTGTTTGGAACATGGTCCCATAGTTGAAAGGTTGTGGGTTTGATTCCTGACCAGGCACATGCCTAAGCTACATGTTCATTTCCCAGGCCAGGCACATATGAAAGGCAACAAATCGATGCATCTCTCTTTCATCGATGTTTGTATCTCTCCCTTCCTCTCCCCTTCCTCTCTCTCTAAAAAATAAATAAATAAATAATTTTTTTTTAATGCCCTAAGATGAGGATAAAAAGAATCCTAGAAGAAAATAGAGGCAGTAAACTTTTTAACATCACTTTTAGCAATATCTCTTTGGATAAGTTTCCTCAAGCAAGGGCAACAATAAACGAGTGGGACTGTATCAAACTAAAATCTGCTGCACAACAAAGAAAACCATGAACAAAATGAAAAGGCAAATTAGACTACACGGGAGAAGATTTTTGAAAATGATATATCTACTAAAGGATTAATATCCAAAATCTATAAGGAACTCACACAAATCGACATCAAAAACAATCTCATTAAAAAATGGGCAGATGCCATAAACAGACGTTTCTCCAAAGAAGACATATACATGGTCGCAGGTGTGTGAAAAGATGCTTAACATCAAGGATATGCAAATCAAAGAAACAATAGGATACCACCCCAAAGCTGTCAGAACAACCATTACCAAAAAGTCAGCAAATAACAAGTGTTGGTGAGAATGTTGAGAAAGGGAGCCCTCGGGCACTGTTAGTGGGATTTTAAACAGGTGCAGCCGCTATGGAATACTGCCATACAACTCAGCAATTCTACTTCTGGGTATTTATCCAAAGGAAAGGAAAACACTAATTCAAAAAGATATATGCACCCTTGTGCTCACTGCAGCACTAGTTATAATAGCCAAGATAAGGGAGCAGTATAGATGTTCAGCAACAGATGAATGGATAGAGAAGTTGTGATGGAATATTACTCAGTAATAAGAAAAGAATGAAATCTCGACATTTGTGACAACATGGATGGACCTAGGGAGTATTATACCAAGTGAAATAAGTCCAACAGAGAAAGATGAACTCTGTATGATTTCACATATATGTGCAACCTAAAAATAAATAAATTAATGAATAAACAAAATAAAGCAAAATAGACCCATAGATGAGAGAACAAGCTGATGATAGTTGCTAAAGGGGAGGAGGATGAGGTAATAGGAAAGAAAAAGAAAAAGAGCTGCGTTAGATGTACTAACAACAAAAAAGAAAAAGATAGATCCACACGCATTAACATGGAGAATCCTCTAAGAGGTTAAGAGAAAAAAGTAAGTATTGTATCTGTTCCAGTCATTGAGTTATTGCCCCTGTGGAAGGAAAAATAAAAGATGTGGTAGATAGATAGATAGATAAATAGATATAGGTATAGATATAGATATTTCACTTATATGTGGAGTCTTAAAAAATAATAAATGAATGAACAAATAAAACAAAATAAAAGCAGACTCACAGATACAGAGAATAAACTGATGGTTGCCAGAGGGGAGGGGGCCGGCAGAATAGGTGACAACAGCAAAGAGGGTCACTAGATTTAGTGTGGTGATCACATCATAACATACATAAATGTTGAATCACTATGTTGTTCCCCTGAAACTAATATATATGCCAACTATAATAGAAAATATTATGTGTTTTTTCCAGCCATAGACTTCTCAGGAAGGCTCAGTTAATTAACAAATATGTTTCTATGTTATGTTAGTATATGTTGTGTTTTCAATTTGAGACTATCAAATCTAAGATATTTTCTTATGGTAAATTTATGCTTATCATTTGCATTAATCAGAATTCCGGAGGAAACAAAATCAGTAGGGTGTGTGTGTGTGTGTGTCTCTCTCTCTCTCTCTCTCTCTCTCTCTCTCATATACATATGGGAGCAGTATACATGTTCAGCAACAGATGAATGGATAGAGAAGTTGTGATGGAATATTACTCAGTAATAAAAAAAGGAATGAAATCTCACCATTTGTGACAACATGGATGGACCTAGGGAGTATTATGCTAAGTGAAATAAGTCCAACAGAGATATATATCCAACAGATATATATATAGATATATATATCTATATATATAGATATAGATATATCTATGTAGATATATCTATCTATATAGATAGATAGATAGATAGCTATATGAGGTCTGTCTGGATAAAGTCCAACCATAATTAATATAACGAGAATGGTTTGAGTGACATCAATGTAACCTGGCAGCCAAGGAGAGTGAACTGGAATGCACATGCATGAACAATGACAACGTCACTATACTCAGTCAGTGAGGGTGGTAGACACTGTTGAGTAAGCATGTGTACTTTGGGGCCTTCTCATTTAAAGTAACCGAATGAGTAGAGCAATGTATCTGCATCAAATTTTGCATTAAACTTTAACATTTCTTCATGGAAACTGTTTGGGTTATTCAGAAGGCCACAGCTATGGGCAACTGGTGACTGGCAACTTCATCATGACAATATACCCACTCATGCATCATGTCTCATGAAGAGTTTTTTGGTGAAACGTTAAGTCATCCAGGTGAATCAGCCCCCCTATAGCCCAGATTTGGCACCCTGTGACTCCTGGCTTTTCCCAAAATTAAAGTTGCCTTTGAAAGGGAAAAGATTTCAGACCACTGATGAGTTCAGGAAAATATGACGGGGCTGCTGATGGCGACTGGACAAACTGTGTAAGGTCCCAAGGTGCCTACTTTGAAGGGGACTAGGATGTCATTGTCCTGTGTACAATGGTTCATGTATCTTGTATACTCTACAATAAATGTTTCTATTTTTCATAGTACATGTCTGGATACTTTCTGGGCAGACCACACACACACACACACATTTATATATAAAAATGATTAATTACAGCAATTCGCTCATTCAGTTATGAGGGCCTAGAAGTTCCACAGTCTGCTATCCATGAACTTCAGAGCCAGAAAAGCAGGTGGTATAATTCAATTTATATCTACAAGCCTGAGAACTAGGAACACTAGTGTCTGAGGGCAGGAAAATATGAATGTTCCAACTCCAGAAGAAAGAAAGGTAATTCACTTTTCCTCTACCTTTTTGTGCTATTCAGGTCCTCAAAGAATTGGATGAAGCCCCACATCATTGGTAAAGGAGACCTTCTTTACTGAGTCTACTGATTCAAATGCTAATCTGTTTAGGGAACAGTCTCAGAGACATACCTGGAAATAATGTTTGACCAGCTCTCTGAGCATCCTTTAGCCCAGTCAAGTTGACACATAAAATAAACCATCACATCATTCAAGAGAATAAAATACTAAGAAAACTGTGTGGATTTCCCAGCAGAAAACAACTATTAAATTTGCCAAATTTAAAACAAAAACAAAACTGTCTTAAGGTATTAAGCAGTGCACAGTTGTAGAAAAGAATAAATTTCAACTTTTGAAGCTTTTATTCTGGAGTAAAATTTAATCACTGACCATGGAACATTAAGGTTATCTACTGTAGTCCCTATGTAATCACTAAAAATATTGCAAAGAAACATTGAAATAAAGCCAATAGAAAAATCAAAGCAGAATTCTAAAAAATATTGACATAATCGCAAGAAAGAGCCAGTCAGAAGGCAGAGGTAAACAAAAAGCAGAGAAGATAATAAAAAAAATATTATAAATAAACTGTTAGACCTACATTCAGAATTTACAGTAAATATGACAATAAATGTTAATGAATTAAATATTCTAATTGCAAATCATGTACTCACAGACTTTGTAGGTAGAATATAAAGTAGCTTTCACAACTCAAAAATAAGGAAATAATCAACTCATTAAAACAAACAAAAATGGCAAACTCGAACAGACACTTTACACAAGAAAGTATATAATAGTCAAATGAAAACACTCAGTATCTCTAGTCATCAGGAAAACACAAGCACGATAGATCAGGGAAATAAAAGCACAACATGATGTGATTAGAGTTAAATTTATAGTAAGTGTTGATAAGAATGTGGAACAATGAAAATTTTCAGTTAAGTCACTCGGGTGACTCAGTCCCCCTACAGCCCAGATTTGGTACTCTGCGACTCCTGGATTTTCCCAAAACTAAAGTCACCTTTGAAAGGAAAGAGATATCAGACCACTGGAGAGTTCAGTGGTTAGAATATAACGTAATATGACCACTTTGGAGTATGGCAATACCTACTAAGGTAAACATACACATACCAAATGATCTATTGTAGCAATAACACTCTTATTTTCCCAACTAACTATGCACATCTAACTAAACTAACCATTGTAAAAGAGTAGATTAGTGGTTGTCTGTGGTTCCCACTACTACATACATGATTACTTTGGTCATTGTTTGTTTACCTCTTCTTGTTTTGGTCACTGCTGAATTTCCAGTGTCTACAAGTACCTGGCACATAAGAGGGATAAAAAAATATTTTTGGGAAGTTGAACTCTACTACTTCTTTGCTTGGAATGGGTAAGGAGATGGTAATAGAACAACTATCAGTCCTTAGTGAAAGGACAGCACACACACGACATTTGATTTTTTTCTTATTGTACAAATATTCTTTGTGACACCATCACAACTGAGAATTTAAATATTCATAAAATGCTTATTCAACTATATAATAAAAAACTAACATCTTACTAATCTTTTATCTGAATGATCGGATTAATTTGGTAGTTTCAAAATCACGTATACACATTCAATTGTGAAACTGGCTCATTTGAGGGACATTCAAAACGTACATTTGATGTGTGACAAATGTTATCCCAAATAATTTATGATATTTTATATGAACAGGATGATTAGTAAAACTGAATAGTGTCTGAATAATTGAGTTACTTTATTTATAAGGATATACTGTGATGCATATTTGTCACAACTGTTAATATAAATCAAATAAAGTTTTCAAACAAGGGAAGACATTTGATAATGCTAGGAATGCAAATCTTATCACTAGCTTCCTGCAGACCATCAGACCATCAAGAGGGTCAAAATCACCCCTGACTGGTGTGGCTCAGTGGGTTGGGCATCATCCTGCAAAACCTGTATCTTTTTTAAATTAACTCTTAGATTATAACTTTTTTTCTAAAATTTGGTATAAAAGTCTGAAACATTACTTTTAAGGATCAACTAGAATAGCACATCCACCCCCAAAAAGCACTACAGCTATTGCTATAGAAGTAAAAAACAAAACTATACATTCAGTTATGTGCTCTTGGCAGAGGGAAAGAGAGAGAAAGGAACAGGGAGAGAGAAACGGAGGGACAGAGAGAGAGACTGAATTTTCTGATCATTCTCAATAACCATGTAACTTTAGTGAGCATGAGTCAGAAAGTCTAAATCTACTCCCAGTCCACCTCAATATCATGTAATGTTTTTGGCAAAGAAACATGTATATTCTGTTATGCATTGT
>PVJD01008861.1:0-68249 GCA_004026545.1 Mormoops blainvillei
CCCCCTTCCCCGCCTGGAGGCAAATAAAAGGGGCTGTAGGGAATCTTTGCAGGAAGCCTGGGGACTGGTAGCTCGCATTTTGGCAGATGCAGTGGGTGAACTAGCAAACTAGTGCCTGGCTACCTCCTGAGAGAGGCTCAGTGTGAGAAAAGGCTGAGTGAAGTGGAGGCTGACCCTTTGGGCAAAGTACGGTGACCATCCCGGAAGACCGGGCCAGGGCTGCGAACAGAGAGCAGCGGCGAGTTGGGCTCACTGCTGCCGGAGAAGGAGCAGGGACTCCTGACCCCAGAGTCCCCAGCAGGCCTGCAGACGCTGGGGAAGGAGACAGCTGGTGGCCACCAGGAACGGCCCTCAGCCCCTCCCCCGCCCTGCTGCCAGCAGCCGTGGGACACTGGGCTGGGGCGCCAAGTAGCCTTCCCTCTTTGCCGGAGAGCCCTGACTGCTCTGCCCAGGGTGATGCCTGGGGGACACTGCCAGACCCCTGGGGAGGCAGGGACTCCACGCCGCCTCCTGCTCACTCTCCACGTCACAGCGCGACGACTCTGCCCTGCTCCGCAGTGTCTGTGAGCAGGGTCATCTCGCTTCTGGTTTTGTCCACGTTTCCAGAGCCACCTCACAGTCTCTCCCTCCCTGAGCGTGACCTCTCTGCAGCGGCCCGAGACCCCCAGCTGCGGGGGTCCTTCCGCCAGGCTCCGGACACCTCCGCCCGCAGGCCACACCTCCCTGCGGGGCTGGCCTCTGGCTCGGCGCCGTGCGCCTCAGGCCGCTGTGTCCCCACGGCCAGACTGCTGGTCTTTGCTCCCCAGACCTGGGGCAGGTTCTCATCCTCCTGGGAGCCTCCACTTCCCCTTTTTGCCTCCAACTTGCCTGCAGCCCATCTAACCTATTCCCGAGACTAAGTTCTCTCTGTTAAAATAACCATGGTTTCTGCTTTCCTGCCTAGAGTCTCACTGAGAAGAATGGGGCTGCATTTCCCACACCAGAACTACAGCTGTGAGTTCCCGAGGGGATGAACGATTAGGAAGACCCCCCCCCAAAAGCACCTGGAGGGGAAAGGGCCAGCCCCCCACACCTGCCCGGAGGGAGCCAGGTGTCAGAGGTGGCGGCCTGAGGGAGGGCAGTGGGCGGTCCGGGGAGACAGCGCTAAGGAGCCAATGCTGGCGGCTTCTGATGCCGCCCCCTTTGGGGCTGGCTCTTCCGTGGGACCAGACACAGGCATGATTTCACCATCACACTGTATTTGTAATCTCAAGGAATCTGATTTTATTTTTTACTTAAAAGTGACCCACCCCCCCACCCCCCAAATGCAGGGCAGCCTGCCTCAAAGTTCAGCTAGGAGCAGAGGGAAGACCTAGACCAGCAGAAGGTTGAAGGCTGCAAGACCCACCACTGGCCACTCTGTCATTGCAGTCTGGGCACACTGACGGGCAGGGAGACACCTGCACCAACACAGCCGGGTGCGGCCAGCAGACCAGCCCGGGGCTTCGGAGGAGGATCAAGGACACAGGCCTCAGGGTGTCGGGCTGGAGGGAAGCAGGTGCATTTCTGTCCTCCCCACTCCCCTGAAGGCGCTGCCCTGCTCGGCCTCAGGGCCCCGAGTCACCTGCTCTTACAAGTTAGAGGACCTTGATTGGAGAAGTCACCCTATAAGTGCATTTGTTGCCCACCGCCTGCCTGCACTTCTGGGCTGGGGCAGAGGCGGTGCTCACGGTGTATTCCTAGCAGGCGACACAGGGCCCGGCCAATGCCAGGTCACTAACACAGCATTGCCAGTGAGAGCCCCAGCGGGGGTCTGGGGACAGAAAGACGGGGAGATGACCACCTAGTTCCATGTGGGGCCCTAGGGGTGGGTATCGGAACAAGTGGCAGGGAAGGGACACTGAGTTTGCTCTGGGGGGATGTCCAGAGAGTCCAGGAAAGATCGGAGAGGGAAACCCTCTCCTGGAAACAGAGCGGGGCAGGCAGCAGGGACCCGTGCCTCCATGGGTGGGGGGCACGGGCGGAGAGGGGTCCGGCTCCACGCCTGGGATTTCCCTGTGGCCTCCCTGTGGCACTGGAGATGGAGGCTAAGGACTCGGGCACCGGGCACATTTTAATTCACCCTTCGGTCCCTTCTCATCGCCCCTGGAGCTGGGGACGGGGGATTGTGGGGGGGCAGCTACAGCACCCCCGCAGCACCCTGGGCTCGGCCCTGCGACCCGCCAGGCCTGCGAGTGGCAGGGGCCGCGGGCAGCCAGAGGAGTCCCTTTCTGCCCCTCTTTCTCTGCGCCGTCTCCGGAACTGTCTTTTCTCCCTCGCGCTGTGAAAGCCTTATTGATGGCTCGAAGTGAGCTCCTCAGCCCACGGTTCCCTCAAGCCCCAGCAGCCCGCACTTCCTCTGCCTGCTCCCCTCCCCCAGGAGGCTGGGGTTTTACATTTCAAATACTTGACAGCTGGGTGAACTTCTGCTTCCGCCCAAAGAAGGACTCTTTGCGTCTCACAATGGCCCGCCTCTGGCGCCCGGCTATTTTCTCTCCAGCTGTGACAGGGGCTTTTTCAAAGGGCTTGGAGAAGCTGCTGTCCAGCTACGCACCTCAGCCCGGGCAGGGCCCTGCATTCTAATCAGCGGCCTTTCACTGCCTCCTGTGTGGGGCTCACACACAGGCGCCCTCCCTCCCCACAGGCCGGGCGAGCGCCCCCAGCGGCCTTCTCCTCAGGCGGGGGAGCCCAGCCTGACGTCACTCCGGCACGCGCTCCCCGGGTGGCAGCTCACCCAGGTCCACCTTGGTGCCCTCGGGTGTCTTAGCCCGAAGCTCCTCCCCAGGGAATAGGTCCTCGGCCCTAATGCTGAAAGCCGGAATTCTGTGAACATCGGAGAAACACACCGGACTTCTTCGTGAGGGTGATGAATGAACCTGGGCGCTCCCAGGGCGATCTAAGTATCTACAGCTGGACGCCTGCTGGGCGCCCAGCCTCCACCCACGCTTTCCCCGGGCGTTTCGGCCACAGGGCCGTGGTGTCTCGCTGCGGTAGTTTGCTTCTCTTCAATAAGAAGGGCATGGATGCAGAATCAACGCAGTCTCACCAAGTGTCCGGTGCTCACCTGTCTCCCACGCGTGGTCTTTGCACCCGTTGCTGAAGGGCAGTACGGGGCCAGGAAGCTGGGGGGGCCGTTCTGCGCCTCGACTCGATTGTGTGCAGTGGGGGCGGGAGTGTGGGGCTTAGGTTACCCTGAGGTCTGACCTTTTCAGTGTTCCTGCTATTGGAGAGTTGGGTGCCCAGTGGACCACCCCTGAGCCCCTCTCTGAGAATTGTCTCCTGTAGGGAGAGCCATCGAGCCCAGGGAAGTGACCTCTCCCTAGAGGCGTGGAACTCAGGCTCTTCCACGGGGTCATGCGGAAAACATTCCAAGGACCCACGCGTGGGAGATGGCAGTGCAGCGAGATGGTTTATTAGTGGAAGGCCGCCCCGGGCCCCTCTCCAGCTGGCCCGCCCTGGAGAATCAGGGCCAGGAGCAGAGTCAGTGTCCAGAGACCCGGCGCCATGGTAAAGCTCCGCGCATTCCAGTTTCGGGCTAGTTGAGCTTCTGTTTCTGGCAGTAATCTGTTGCTGAGCTGAGGTATTCAGGCCCCACCTGGAGGCAGTGTGTGGCGTCCGCACGGCCACCTGCCATGTGACTGCTCAGGCCACGCGGCCATGGAGAGAGGATGCGCGGGTGTGTGGGATGAGTGCGGGTTTCAAGCGAGAGAGGGGGCTTCTTTGTTCCCCTGTGATGATACAAGCTTGGGTTTTGAATGGACCAGGTGCTTTCTCAAAAGAACCAATCGACTTCCCAAGTGTCCGTGGGCTTTTGATAGGCCCCTCCCTAGACTGACAGGCCTCTGCGGTCCAGCACCTCCCCCTGCGCCCCCAACTATCCAGTCCTGCAGGGGGAGGGAGGGGCATTGATCCCCTTGGGGAAGCAAGGCTGTGGTCCCCTGGGGCGCGAGGCTGCAGCTTCCTGGCAAAGCAAATGGGCTCATGCTCCCCAATTTATTAAAGTCAATGTCTAATTCCCCTTACTCCCCTGAATTAATACCTAGTTAACTACTGACGGTAACAGAGGCAGCCCACCCCCAGTGACAGGTGACATGGAAGAACCAAGATGCAGCCCTTGCCCCAGTTTGGAGCAACGCAGACCAGCCATCCCAGCTCTGGAAACCCTCCAGGGGTCAGGTGGGCAGCACCTGGGTGGCCCTGTCCTGCTGCCCAGCCGTCTGCAGCGCTGAGCCGCGGGGCAGGCTGTAAGCGCCCCCACGTCCTGGGCCCCGAGTTCCCAGCTGGCGAAGCCACCTCCACCCCCTTCCCACTCTGCAGATTTCCTCCCCGCAGAGGGCATCGTGATGGCCGTGTTTCCTCTTCTAGGGAAAATAATTCAGTCCAAGAGAGCGTAAACTCCCGGACGGCAATGACCTCGGAGAGCTTCATTATAATCCCCTCACTCTAGCGATGGGGAGAAAAGACCCAAACCTTTAAGAGGGGCCCTCGCCACAAACAGCTCCCTTCGCTACTAGAACTCGGGGCTCTGGGCGGCCCGCACGCGCCTGGTAGGATCCCCCGGGGCACTGTAAGCAATTCCGCTGCCCCGGCCTCGGGCCTGCTGCTCTGACTCAGTGGGTCTGCTGGGGCCGTGCTGCTCATGTGGTGGATAGGACGGGACAAGTCGAAAACCACCTGAGCAGTGTGCGTCCTTCCGAAACTTTCTGACGTCCGTCGGAGGTCCCGTCATAGACTTTGTCCTCGTGCAGCTCTTCTGTTTTGCTGGTTTTCCTCTAGTGCACTTTTAGGGGGTGACGATAAGTGATAAGGCATTATTTTTAGCAGCTACACATGGAATGTATTTGAGAGTAATGGCGGTTTATGCTGTTTAGGTCTGAACTCAGTTATTTCAGGAATCCGTCATTACCATAGGCCTATTCTATTTAAAACAGGGTCATCAAATTTTTCTGAGGAAAAGAAGATAATAAAGTATTTTATGTATGTGTGCAGGCCATCAGGTCTTCACTGCATCCACTCGACTCTGCCTTTGCCGCACGACAGACATCCACACGTAGGACATGAATAATGGGTGTGGTTGTCTTCCAATAAAGCTTTATTTAGAAAAGCAACAGGAAGGAGCAGAGTGCTTACTCCAGAATCCTTTGAGCACTGTTGCATTTTTTTAGCACAGCCTACCTCGGGTGAAATTTATAAATATTTCCCTTTCTTATCTCATAATTTTTTTTTTTTTAATGAGCAGAAGTCGGCCGCTCGGCTCCAGGCGCAGTCAAATAACTACTTGGAAAACGGAAAGTCAGGGGACGTGAGTCATTTCACGATTTCGGTTTTTATGAGTTTGCCTAATTACAGAACATACAGAAAACTTTCAACAGCATCGTATCATGCGAATCTGAGCTTTCGGTTTCAACCCAGACCACTGCCGCTCACCAAAGCCTGGCCTCGCTTCACTGAGGTTTTCGAGCAAACCTAGAAAAACAGTTACTAGAATGAAGAGAATTCTGGATGCGGCCTGAGCCTCGCGGGGAGAAGTTGGGAGGAAGGGAAAGCTCCCTCCTGTTGCCCCTTCAGCTTCTAAACACCTGTCTGAATTCTAACAGCACCTCATGGCCGTGGGGGCTCTTATAGGAACAGGGTAAGGTGGTCTTGGAATCCTGCTGCCACGTCCCCCATAATCCAGCAACGAATAAAATGGCCACTCACTTTCGTACTCATAAGGGGCTGCCCTCCAAAGGAAAAGGAGCAGATGAGGTCAGAAGCACCCCGAGGGAGCTGTCAGGAAGCATCCCACTGAGATACAGGGTGCGAGGCATGGAGGGGACGTTACCTCCTGGTACACTACCTGGGTTTGAGGGTGTCCAGAGAGCCGCCACTGCTCCCTCGACCCACAGAAACTAGAAGCAGATCAAAAACTGAGGCTGCCACTCACGCAGGTGGAACTGGCGACCCAAAGGTCAGGAAGCTCCTTGCCCGTGCGGGGCCCAGCGCTGACTGCTGGGCTGCCCCCCGAGCGAACGGGCAGTCCGTGGGGGCGGCTCGCCGTGGTCTCCCTGCCCTCACGCCTGCTTGCATTACGGCAACTCCCGCTTACAGTTTCCCTTCTGGACGCTTTCACAAATAGTCGCTGAGGGATGTTTATTTCTAGATGACAGTTTTTGTGATCAAACCCTTTCTTTCGTCCCCACGATTACTTGGTAGAAGTGCAAAGTTAGATAAAGTGGAGCTATGATTTGATCCACACAGAAATGCATAGGTGACAGAATCTACAGTTATACGAACTTGGGTTTTGATCACTTGCTAAATATATGACTTCTGGGAGCTCGTTGGGGGCAATGTCCTTAGGGCCCAGGACAGAGTGGCTGCTCAGTGAACACCGAGATGGAGGTGATGGAGATGTGACTGCGACAACGACCCGTCTTTCTAAGAGGCGAGGGTTTCCTGTAAAGCGTTAATGCGCAGTGATGCGGAAAGGACAGGGTGAAAACGGCCGGCCTTGCTTTCTGAGTCTCTTTTTCATCAGATGGTTTCAGAATGTGGTTTAGGGTGACTTTCCAGAGTGACAGACACCAGCATGTTCAAAGGAAGGGACAGCCAAAACCCCACCCTAAAGCTAAACATGGGTAATTTCGTTTTGCCTAATCTTAGTGTTTCCTCACTTCCTCCCCATTCCAAAGTCATGGGTGGTCAAGAGGCAAACGTCAAACCAACGTATTGAATTCTTTGGCAGTGAAAGTAAGAGGTTTGGTGATTTGTCTGTTGCTTTAGTCCCAGGAGCCCAGTCCGCTCACCGTGGACTCTTGGTTACAGCTTTTAAAGTCCTAGTCCTGGTTCAGTCAGCAGCCCCAGACAGGTGGGCTGCCGTGGGAAGCGTCCCCTTTCTGTGAGCTGTGCAGGGCCAGCTCCCCAGCTGCACCACCCAGGGCTGCTGCATGAACTGCGTCGGTGCTCCAGGAAACGCTCTCTGCTTTACGACAGCAGCAAGGGGCCCGTGCTTAACCGGTTTTCCACCACCACCCTTTCTTCATTTATTTTTTCGATAAACGTTGTATGGAGACTCTGCTCTGTTCATGGGGTGGACTTTGGGGAGGGTCTGGGAAGTGGGTGGAGATGCCACTTCATAGCCCTGTCTCTGAGGAGCAGGGATCAACAAAATTGTACTCGGCCCAGCGTTTCCATAGTTGGCCTTCGACGCCTGGTTGTATTAGTTTTCCAAGGGGTTCTCACTCGGGGAGCCTTCAGCTTTCTACCACCTTCGCTCAAAGCTGTCGATGAGGGAAAGAGGAGGGAGTTCTGAAAGTAAACAGACGAACATTCAGGTAGGACCGTGACTGAGGAAACACTACGGAAATCTAGATAAATGGAAACAGAGCAGACAGGGATGCACATGTTAGAGTGCTGTTTTCGTGTTTTCTCCTTGGAATAAAAGCTCTCTGGACAAGGGGTTATTTTCACAACACTGGTGAGGAGAGGGCTGATGCCGATCGGAGAGTGGGTAGCAGGGCCTCTCCTTTCACTGAACTTCCAACACTGGGCATCGTGGGTCTGATATCACGGGTGGCACTTCCTGAGCTGTCGGAAGTGAGGACGTTTCCTCTATAGACAATGATAAGCAAAGCAGATAATGACAATAAAAATAGCCCTGGAGTCCCAGGTCACATGGAATTTCACCAAAGACGATGGATGAGAGTGTTGCGAGTGTACGTGCACGTGTGCACATTTGCCTGGGGTTCACGCCTGCTTTTCCCCCGAGGCCCATGGCGTCATGAAGACATGGTCCCAAGTGCATGCCCTTTGCCCACAGGTCAGTGTCACTAGGCTGAGAAGCAGAGAGTGTGGGAGACCTCCATCATGTAAGGGGGCTTCTCGCAGCCCTGCCCCAGTGTTGCCCCCAGGTGGCACATGAGGTTTATTACCCCGGTCAGGAAACAAGCCTGCCCCCGGCCCTGGGGGGACACCCTGGTGTGCGAGGCTCTTACGTTAATGTTCTTGGGAACCCAGTGGGAGGTGTATGGAGGTGCCGCAGAGGACGGCTTGCTGACCCGACCTGAAGGTGAAAACGTGCCCAGGAGCAAAATACACCCCGACGCGCGTCCCTCCAGGGGACGTCCGCAGCGCCTGCTCTCCGCAGCCAGGAATGGGGACACGCACGGAGTGTGGTGTGTGGCAGGCTCTCCGGGAGGCCTCTGCTCTGGGGCAGCCGGCCTGAGTGCCGGCTGCTGTGACCCATTTGGAAAACATTTTGGGAATGTGAGCGAAGAGACGTAAGCATATTGTACACGCCGAGTAGAAATTCCAAGTCTAGGAATCAGTCCCGACCAACTAATCCAAAACTGTTAGGAAAAACCCGCATACATTGATTATGATGGCAAAATGGTGATCATAATCCGAAGAATGAGAAAATAGGTCGATAAATTATGGTGCCTTCTTTAAAAAAAAGTTATCTTTTTATTTAAAATGACGGTTCTGGAATGTTTCTGCTAATAAGAAAAACATCCCTGCCTCAATGTTTTGTAACAATTAGGGTTAAAACTGTACACAGCACGAGCGCAGATGTGGCGAGACACCCACTCGCAAGGGGAAAGGGGAGCAGTCTCACTGACTGCTACTGAGAGCCTGTGAGACCGGGAGGAAAAAAATGACTTTTTTCCTCTTCACAATCCTCAAAAAATGTTAGAACCATGCTTAGATTTTTTTAAAAAATAAAAAATACGTATAAGGTTAAAAAAAACCAAACAATTGTAATGAAGTATGAATGTTTTCAATGAGACATTAATCTCTAGATCTAAATCAGAGCCGATCCAGCATTTTTCTCCTTTTTAACGTTACGTCCTTTCATTGGCTGAGTTTATTCATTAAAATCTCACCGCTAAGACCGTCTGTCTCCCTGTGTCAGTGGCATGTGGACCCTGGGGGGAGGTGCTGGGACAGACCACCTGCCAAGAGTGGCTCTTGGGTCAGTGCAGCTCCATGGGACAGGGCTCAACTTTCCATTAGGATTCTTCCCTTAATCTAAATGAACCCCCCAAGGATGCAATGCAAGTGTTTACAAGTAGACAAGGCCTGGGACATTCCTATTGGCTCCTATTCAACCCTCGTTAATCACGCCCCACCCTCCTCTGGCTCCCTGACCACCCCTACTCTGAACGGGGCCCGCTGCGGTTCCGTAAGGGACTGAAATGTTCTAGGCTCTTGGACGCCACACCTTCCCGCTTGCTGTCCCATCTGCTGGACTTGGTGCCTCCCCAGCTCCCGTTCGCCAAACCCCCTCCTCCCTGCGGTTAGAGTCGCCTTCCCCGTGAAGCCCGCTGCGGGCCCGAACCCGGGTCCAGGGCCCTGGGCCCCCTTCCGTTAGCCCACCTCCCCCTCGCGCCGTGCTCACAGACACTTGTTGTTCTGCAGGCGTGGGGACTTCAATTGGGGACCACCCTGCAAAATCAGATACGCTGGATGCTAAGAGGCATCCAGGAACAACCGGCCATCATTTCAAACTGATGAGAGCCGGGAAGGCAGGTGAGGCTGGCTCCCGCCGTCTTGTAATTTCATAAAAGCACCGCCGATTCGATCAGTGCATTGTCTTCAAAGGGGAGCCTTGGTCTTGGACATCACGATGTCACATGGACTTCACATCGAGCTGGTGGGGCTGGGAGCCCCCCAAGCGTGAGGACAGAGACCACGCAGGTCGTTTCGCGGGTGATGGTGGAAACTGAAGAAGCATCTGCCGGTTCCCACGTGACTTGGAGGCCACCGTCCCTTTCCTCACACGGGCACAAAGCTAGCAGCTCCGCCCAGGTTTCCTTTCTGTTCAAATCACTTTACTGTAACGTGTTTCAATTTCTGATCTTGTTATAGCCTCAGAGGGCCTCAACATTTCTGTTTCACATTATTTTCCTTAAAAATATACTTCTAATACTGAGTGTTAACTTATCTCCACTTCCGAGGTGATCAGGCTTTTGGGAAATTCCCGAAGTATGTATTTCAAGCCATTAAAAGCCTACCCAAAGGTGAGACCCCTGGGTCAGGTGCCTGCTTAGAGAATGCCCCCCAGCCAGGACTTCCCCGTCAGCGCGGCCCAGGGGGCAGGAAGGGAGGGAGCACTTGCCTTCTCTCATGGGCCTCCTGGCCCTTCCCGCACCCCAACTCCCTTGTTTACTTGGCTGAGAGTCACAGACCATTTCCCATGGGGAATGCATCCCACCTTTCGGATAAACTGGATCGAACGGTGTGTAAAACAGACCTATTGTTAGAGAATTAGCTGAAGTCGTTGATACACAGGATACCTTCAAAACAGTTTAGAGGGAGCCTATTATATGGACAAAGATTTTTCTAAAGACTTCTAGGCTAAAATATCTGCAGAGACATCTGAAATTATAAAAAATGATAGCTGCTACTAAAAACTTTCACAGCGGGGATTAAAAAATGTCATACTGTTTTTCGTTTCAAACCACCATCTATTTTTTCAAAGACTGACCGTCCCCATCATCGGAGGCTTCTTCTCTTCAGGGTTTGCTAGGACACCAGCCCGGGCCGGGGCTCAGGCCTCACCATCTGATCCAACCAAGAAGCTCACCCGCTGCGCGACCCCCGCCGGCTCTGCGGCCCCAGGGGCACCAGTTCACTTTGGAGCCCTTGTCCTTAATCAATAAGTAAGTAGCTGGGCTGCCTCATCATCAGAGCTATTGGAAGCGGAAGCTTCTCTCTTGCCTGCGGCCATGCGGGGCCCTGTCTGGGGCACGTAATCGATACATTTTTTTTGATGAAATATTTCCAGGGCCTTAGGTGTTTAATGCTCCAGGCCACATGGAGAAGAAAAGGAAAAAGCCACAGGTTGTTAACAGTTTGGACCAGTGCAGTGATTCTCCTGGGTTCTCCAAGGGCCTTTCTGGGTAGGCACCTGAGCTAGACACGAGCAGAGGCCCAGGCGCAGGGCGGGCCGACGTCGGGTCCATCAGCCGAGCCCCGCTGCCGGACGTCGGCGTGGACCGCATGGCTCGCCCACCTCCCTGCTGCCCGCGCCTGGCCCGGCCCGGGGGTCTCTCTGCCGACCCGAGCGACTGGAGCTCAAGAAACTAAGCTGCCTTCTGGAATAGAATCCACAGTGGTATTTCAGTCATTTCTTTGTGTTTCCTTTTTGCTGCCTTTTCCCCTTCTGAAGAAACCTGCCACGCGGTGTGGAGGTGAACTGAACCCCGGCAACGAGAGCAGTTGAGTGTGGTTTACCCTCCCACCCACGCGCCACTCGCCCTGCAGGCTTGGTCGGCCCCGCAGAGGAGCAAACAAAAAACCAAAAATACCCTCCTCCAAAAAATACCCCACGGTGTGAAGCTCTTTCTGAGAAAGTGTGGCCTATTTCCTTAAAGCAGAGAAAAAAATAACAAAAATAGATTTTTTTTTTCCTTCGGACTCTTGTTTACTCAGATGGCAGCAGCGCTCTTTCTGGAATGGCAGACCGTGGCTGCTTCCCAGAGACTTTTAGAGAGTCGGAGAGACGCTCCGGCAGTGGGGCTCCGCGGGGACCGAGCCGTGCGCCCCGCGTCGCCTGTTAGAAGGTAACTGCCTAATTACACGGCACACTCTTGCGAGAGCAACACACTTCCTGGGCGTGCTCGTGAAGCAGCGTGTTTACATCAGCAGCGCTCGACAAGCAACAAATAATAACACCATTGTGAAGAAAATTAGCTCCTTCGACGCAGAACATTTAATACGGAGCTCTGTATAATTAATATCCTGGCAATTTAATGTGTTCCTCATTTTCTGTTTTCCCCTCCCTGTTCCTGGGAAGAAACAGGCTCCGTTTCACGTGGCGTTTTCACAGCGGCGGGGAACCGAACGTGCCACACTGTGCCAGCGTGGCTTCCGACCCTGGAACTCTGACACCGGGCCGTGCTGCGCCGAGGTACAGGCGCTCGCTGGGGTCATGTGCGAGTGTCACTGTCCTGCCACTGCCCTGCCACTGATCTCTCGTCTCCACGCCTAACGCCCCACACGGGCGGAGTAGCCTCCGCCACGCGGAGCGAATTGGCTCAGAATGTCCCCAGTGTGAGCTGAGAAACCACAGGTCAGCTCGCTGGTCTTTAAAACTGCCCTCCGAGGGACAGGCGACTGTCGCTCTCCTCTGTGCATCAGCCTTCTCGGGCACAGGGGAGCGAAGACGTTTACCGCGTTTGAAACCGCAGGGCGCAAAGGGGAGGGCTTGGAGCTTGACCTCTGTCTCCAGACTCCACCTCCCTGCGCAGCTGCCCCCACTGAGAATGCGGCGCTGGTCTCGGCCGAGACCGCGTGTTCTGGGCCAAAGTGTGTGTGTCCGTGTGTGCATTATGTGTCGGTGTCCGTGCATCTCTCCGGGCAGGCGGCGTGTCTGTGTGTGGGTGTGTGTTGTGTATGTGAACTTGTGTGTCTCTGCATATCTGTGCGCATATGTCCGTGTGTCTCTCTGTGTGTGCCTGTGTGTGTCTGTGTGTCTGTGTGTGTCTGCACATGGATTTTCCTGACATGCTGACATCTCCAGTTATTCCTTGAGATCCAGACAGGTCTAATTCCAGGTGTAAGGGAAGGAAGCCATGTCCACCCCCGGCTCTGCCCTCCCGATGCCCCCATGAAGGAGCCCCCTAGGCGGTCCCCCCCGTGCCATTTCCTGGCCAGGGGCACTTAGTCTCCCTTTGCGGGTGGGTGACATGTGCTATTCCCGGTCCCCCTTTTGAGCTGCTTGGACAAGGTCACGTGCTGCCGCTTCCACGCATGCCAGGTTCCCATGGAGACCTATCCTCCTATCTGAGGCGTCAGGGCCACTCACGTTGTGGCTCTTCTCTAGAAACCAGATGCCTGTCAGGTTCAGGAGGAACCCTGCATGTTGCCAAACGTGCCTTCAGTGTCCCTCCCAACAGAGCTGTCCCAAGCTGGGGCCGGGGTGGGGCAGGTGACGTACGGGACAGACATCTCGCTGCTGCTTTCGGGACGAAGCGCCAAGGGGGCTGACCGGGAGCACCCACGGTGGTCTCCGGGGGTGGCAACCCTGCCCGCTGTCGCCTGGGCAGCCATGCCTTCTCCCTGCAGCCTTAAGTGGCCGGAACACACAGAGAAAGGGTCCTTCCTCTTCGCTACTCAGCTGTCACTGCCACCCCTTAATACGCAGTTAAAAGGCAGTGACTCAGACCGCAGGGGCCAGCTCGGCCTGGGTGATTCTCAAAGGCGCGCACTCCAGCTGAGTTAGGTCTTCCACGCCCCACGTGGGATCTTGAAAGGCAGGTCCCGGGCACAAAGAGGGCAGAGACATGCACGAGGAGCGGAGCTGGGCTTAGTGGCATCCGGGGGCTAGTGGCCCAGGGATGGGACTCGGGAAGGAGGAACCGCAGGCCCTGCAGGGCAGGCGACGTGTGTTTCATGCCCCCAGCACACAGGGCCCCTTCTCCTCCCACCTCTCCGGGCGGAGCAACTGGTGCCGCCGTGCCAGGCGTCTAACCAGGTGGGCATGTCTTTCCACCCCTGCTACCCAGCGGCCCCTCCTGATTCATCCTGTCACAGGCAGGCTGGCCGGTCGCCTGATCACTCACAAGGGCGGAGGCTTCTTCTTCATGCCACCCTGTGGTTTAGACAAGGAACGTCCTCTGTAGCTCTGGGCCACTCTCTGCCCTCCCAGTGACTCGCTCGGGCTGCCAGAATGTGGTGATGGGCTAGTGCAGGTGGTTTTGCAAGGGTTGACACACCTCATAAGGACTGTTCTACAACATCCGAGCCTCAGAATCTGCCGAAGGGTCACCGGCCGCAGGCTCCAAGTCCAGCCCCGGGAGCAAGCCGGCATCACCCTGGAGCCCAGGGTGTTCAGAGGAAGCAACACGCTGCACTGTCGCCTGACCCAAATCTCAGGAAGATGGCGGATGAGACGCTTTAAGAGAGAAGAGGAGAGCTGTCTGTCATGTGGGGGTCTGCACAGGGGTTTGGGGTTGGGAGCAGAGAGCGTGAACCACAAAGCATACGTGACCCAACACCGCCAGGTTATGAGACTGGAAAAAGGAGTCCACGGCTCCCGCGGCCTGGTACGCTGTGTGGCACCGCGCTCACCATCCCCACAGGCCCCCTTCGCACTCACGCCTGCACCACGATTCCAATTTTCCAGCCGAATTTAGGACACAACGTCGCGCTGGCCCCTGAGTTTCCTGCACGCCCCGGCGCCATACTGTTTAGACGGAGCTCCAACACCGCCTCCGCCGGAAGCTTCCTCCCTCCGCCTCCAGGACGGTGAGAAGCAGTCCACCCAGAGCGACCACAGAGCTTTCACTTGCTCCTCCGATGAGTGCACCGTGTGTATCTTTCATTATGTTGCAAGAATCACGTTTATGTCGTGCAAGTTTTTCCGTCAGTTTGCATTATTATCAATCAACAGAACATGTACATTCAGAAAAATGATAAACAGTAGAAGTTAGTATTGCGGTCTGTCTTCAGTAAGATCTCACCAAAGTCTCCCGTTGTCCCCCATAGCACCTGCCCTGGCCCCCCACCTGCCACCAAGGGAGGACCTGGCCCCCCCGGGGCCATGCCCCTGGCAGTGCACCCACCGTAGCCCTGTCCACACGGCAGCGCATTGCATGCGGTTCTCCTCTCTGTGAGGCGTGAGTCCTGGCACCGAACTCGTTTGCTCAGCACCTCGCATGAGACAGGACTGAAGGAGAAGCTTCCCCTTCCACTCAGCTGCGTGTGGGTGCCTGTTTGTCACTGTGTCAGCGGATCTGAGGGGCCAGGACAGAATCCCGTGCTCCTGAGCTCGGGCCGTTCCACCTTCACGTCCTTCCGGAGAGTTGCTGGGAGGCTCCAACCATCGAACCCGACGGGCTTCAGCTCCCCGCCGCACGGCAGCTCCCTCAGCATGAGTGGTCGCGGCCTGCGCGTGGGGCGCATGCTGCCATCTGCCTTCACCCCGAACCTATGGACTAGCCTTCAAATGGCCCTCCAGGTCTGAACATAGGACCTCTGCTCCCGTTGGCGTCGAAAGCCCAGCTGGGCAATCAGTATTTGAGGAAACCAGAGGAAGGAGTATACTTCAGAGCTCTGAAAGAAATGGCCTCTACTTTTTAAGGGTGATTTTGTAAATAATCACCATACAGAAGGCATTTTTGTCTGCTTTATAAAGTTTCCATGGCAGACATGGCCGGTAACCAGGGTGGGCAGGGTAAGGCCATAGCTGGGTACGATGTGACGGTGGCCACTGTTCGGGGTCACCTGCACGGGGGCTTGGTGTGCAAGCCTGAAACAAAGCACCCCGCTGCCCTAAGCTGAAGGGTCTTCTTTGTCACAAAATAGCGATAGGAATGACCTTGACCATCAAGATATAGTAAAAGTAAGACATGTAACAGTGTGTGTGGCTGGCATGACTAAATGTAACTCTTCGTTATGCTTTTGTTCAAAGTCCATGGGCACCATGATTTTAACAGCTGTTCAGTAGCGGGTAATAAAGTGACTTGAAAAATGCCATTTTTTTGGTGGCTATGACACACAGAGCTACCATTTAATCCGCGGTCGCATCAGGTCTGTGGATCCAAATGTAGGCGACGTGAATTTTCTCTTCTTCTCACATTAGTTTTGTTTTTGTTTCACATTTAGATTTTTGAAGCCAATAGCTACTCCAGACGGCACATTTTGGAAGTTGATGAGATCTATTCTATTAAAAAGTAAGCACATAATTTTAAATTTATATAAAGAGAAAATATAGGTTTCCTGTCATGCAGGACCTGTCATGTTAGGAGTTTATCTACAAGGAATTACAATCACTCAAGAGGCAGGGGTCAAGAGACACGCAGGACAAGGAAAGGTTGTGGACGCAGTGCTGGAGCTACGTACGTTCAGTCACTGCGGGGGTCTTACCCCAGCCTGTGGGGCAGGTCGGAGAAGGCATCCTGGAGGCTGGGACTGCGCCCTAAAGCATGGAGAGGACGTCACCAGATCACAGCAGGCAAGAGAGGGGCATTCCCGCCAGAGAGCGTTTGAGTCAAATGAAAAGGGGAGGATGCACAGAGTGTGGAAAGCAGGGGGCGGACCCGTACTAGGGCAGTGACACGCAGAGGGGCAGGCAGGAGGAGGACCTGTGGCTGGGGTCTGCGGCAGCTCAGGTTCGGAAAGACCCTGTGGTCTTGTGAAGAGGCAGGGGGCTCCTGCCGAAACCCGCTGCTGTGACCTGAGCAGAGAGAGGTCACGGGGATGAAATTCCTGGATCTGTAGCCACTGAGTGGCTAAGGGCAGGGCCATGAGATCCCTTCAGGGCCATGGTCAAGGTCCAGGCAAGACTGGATGGGCACAGAAACAAGGGCAGGGGGCTGAGGGATGGAGAAGAATCGGGCACGGCTTTTGGGCTATTCGCAACTTGCCTTTCAGTTTGAACTTTTCGCTTAGCTTAGACTGTGAGCCAAGCGATGCCACTGTACGTACAGCTTTAAATGTTTCCTTTTCATGGGTTAGCTCATGCGAATACTTTTCAACTATTTAATTTGATTAAGTTTTCTGCCTACTGAAGGAATAGACTTTCTTATAGATATACTAACCTCAAAGGCACTGCAGGTGCATTCCTTCCAGGTCGTGGTCCTCTTCTTCCAACACTCTTCTGTTACATCGAACACGCACATTTGTAACTAGATTAGCTTTTGTGACAGCATGATAAAATAATGATTACATGTTGCTGCGAAGGATTATTAACCCTAAATGGGGAGTGTCGCCTTTCGTTTAGCGAGTAGAGGAAAAGGCAAGGTTAACTGTGAGAGCACGTGAGCTCCCAAGACTCCATCCAGTGTCTGCAGCTTAGGGGGTGCGGACAGGGCCTGCGTGAACCCCAAAAGCTGCATGGGCATTTTCCGTCTCTGTAAATACAGTAGAGTGACAATAGGGGAGCTGAGATTCAAAACAGCAGATAAGGTTTTTAAAAATCACCATACTATGGTCTAAAGAGGAAAATAATAAACGTTTTTTTTCTAATTCTTAGCAAAGTTGTTTCTCTGGGTTAATTTTACTTCTGGAAGTTCCTGAGAATAATGTATTGTCTTTGCATAAACATTGTCTTTAAAATTTAAATCAAAATGTATTATGAAGAATATGGGAAAAACTTGAGGGACATTTGGGCTTGTATTTAATATACAATAGTTAGAATTTCCCATCCAAAGTACATTTTCTCCTCTAATGCTTTATGGCATGCATGATTGATTTTCTTTTTGTTAATACAATCAAATAATTTTGTTTTGAAATGTGTTTTTCATTATAAATTAATGTAGTCACATCCGGATGGTGGAGATTTAGACTTGAATGACCGTTGCAGAAATTTGCAAGTGCAAATGATGGGGACAACTAAGCGTCCCTCAATGGTAAGGGGGCCAAGGACCAAGCAAGGGATCTGCTCTGACGGTTAAAATAATGAGCCCTGTATCAGCGCAACTATGGACGTTGACATAGAGTGAACACGGAGTCACGCGGGGCACAAACATCAAGTGAGAAAACAATCCGCATAACGTGATGCTGCCAATGTGAACACACATGACACACCGTGTCCCACAGGCACACTGAGGGGACCTGTGGGACAAGCGCTCCAGACTGACCGAAGTTACCTCCAGGATGCGTGTGGGCAGGCTTTCCCGCTTGGCAAAAGGTGACAATGGATTTAGGAATGGTTATCGAAGGAGACTGACCCTTATCTGTCATGTTTCCACTTATAGCAAATATTGTATATTAGTCGCATGGTTAATAGCTGGTTAGAGGAGAGGGGTTTTGAAAGGCTCATGATTTCACCACAGCCATACACATCGGGTCAATATTTAATCTATTACTTCAGTCTTTTTCTAATTAAAAATATATAGTTATAGAGTACATAAAATGTCCTTATTTTTCCTTTCAATGTTTTTTGTTACATAGTTTCCATAATTGGGAATGCACTATAATTTATATTACAATTCACACTGTGCATATTGTTTGTTTCTGGTATTTTAATATTAATGATGAACATCTTGCATATAGTTTGATCCTACATTTTGAAGAAATTCCTTACATCATGAGGTCGAAAGTATGCACATTTTTTTGTTTTGTATCTTTTATGAGAAATGTGACTGGCGCTAAAGGTCCAGAACCTACACAAACGTGTGCAGCTGGGGCTTCTTTCAGATCCTTCGGCCAATTTGGTTAACTTTGTTTTGTTTTTGACTCTTTGGCCAGAATGGCTCCGTGCCTGGCCAAACTCCAGGGACACAGAGGGACAGCAGATCGGAGAGGGGTTCACTGGAGCGTCCTCCGGCCGGCGGCCCCAGCCCCCAGCGCCCTCTGCAGCGCTTGGCCCTGCGGGGCCTCTGCTCAGCGGCTGTGCATTCGAGTTGATCGAGCAGGAGTGGGGAGCTGGAGCCCGACTCCGGCCAGAACAGAGGGGCGCCGGCCGCCACAGCGGCCCAGGTGGCCTGGGACCAGGCCGTCCGAGGTTCTCCTTGGCAGCGGCTCCGCGCCCGCGGGCACCTCCAGGGAGTCAGAAAGGTCAGCAGCGGGAGCTGCGCTTTGGGCCGGGGCACGGGTGCGCCCACGCCGCGTGGGGCAGCGCCTGGCAGGTCAGGTCGCCGTGGCCGCTCAAGCCTGTGCCTCCGGCAGACTGTCCGCGAACGGGGAGTGCAGAGCGCCTCTCCTGCGCAGGAAGTTATCGCCGCCTCCTTCTCATGTCGGAGAGCCATCAGCAACCCGGTTGTGTGAGCTTTGTGTTCTGGCCGTTACAGATTTACAGGGAGCTGCAAACTTAGAACAGAGAGGTCCTGTGTGCCCTTCACCCAAGGGTTTCTCCCACTGGTCGAGTCCCGTTAACCCTTGCACAATATTCAGCACGGGCTTTGGCATGCACAGTGCGTGTGTACAGTTCTAGGCCATGTTACCCGCGTGTGTCCATTCGTGTCACTACTGCCCCAGTCAAGCTACAGACCTACCCCGCCACCCCCGAGACCTCCCAGAGCCATCCCTGTACGGGGCAGCCCCGCCTCTGTCCACCATGGGCACCGTCTCCAGTGGTGGCAGCCACGACTGCTTCCCATCTCTTCAATGTTGTCATTTTTGAGAACGTGAAGGGAATCACGCTGCCTGGGACCTGCTGAGGTTGACTTTTCTCACTGGGTAAAATGCCTCCGAAACCCACTCGGTGGAACGTGGACAGAGTCACTTCCTTTTCTTCGCTGGGTAGCATTTCATTGCGTGGAAATTCTGCTTCCTCTAAGCACTTGCCTGGCTTGGGAGAGCTTTTGCGCTGTTGCAGACAAAACGGCTGTGAACAACTGCGGTGAGGTTTTTGTGCTGACATACGCCTGTACTTCTCTGGAATAAACATCCCTGATTAAAATGACTGGTTCTAATGGCATGAAAGGACCTTCGTATAAGGAATGCCATCTTTACGACCCCCTCAGCTGGGTTCCTGCCCACGACACGCAAACGCATCTCACCACGTGTGTATGCTGGGAGGTAACCACAGATCTGACAGAAAAAGACAAAAACAGAAAACAAATCACCCCCTTTGCTCCGTTTGAACCATTTAAAGTTATGTGGTTGCGGCTGGTAACCTATCTGCATGAGAAATGTTTCCTTTTGTCAGCACTCTCAAGCCTTTGTTTAATAAAAAAATAAAGGAGAACGAAGTCTCTCAAGCTAGCATAGCCAAGCCCTTTTCCGAAGGCCTATAAATAATTTTAAATTCCTGGAGCTGCCCCCAGTGTGGCTCTGCTGAGCTGCGATGTCGGCTGTTTCTCTGAAACCAGAGTAGTCATTCAAAAATAGTTTCACTCAATTTAACTGCCTATTGAACCCGCTAAATTACAGATATTAAGCCTGTGGTTTCACAACAAACTTAATGAACAGTTCTGACAATCTATAAGCAAGGCCATTGGAAATCCACGGGCCAGATGGGATCACAGATTCCAGCACTTCCCGCAGGCCCGCGATTTCCAGGCACCTGGGCAGACACGGCAGGGGCACGGCTCACGTCAGGTGCGAAAGCCCCGGGCCCGGGTGCCTGGGCCGTGCTTCAGAGAGCCCAGGGCGGACAGGCAAATGCTGTCCCACGTCCGGTCACGATTCTTTGAAACATCGGCGTGACTCCTGCAGACCATTTAGATGAGGTGGGGAAGGCAAGGTGATCTAGGGAGAGACTTCGGGGGAGAGTCCCCTGAGGACGGGTCAGTGCTGTGGGACAAGGTAAAAGCAAGAAGAGCTAAATGAAGAAGGAAATTGGAAGGGCCGAGGAAGGAGAGAGCACGGCACGCCTTAGCAAAGGAAGAAAAGGAAACCATCAAAAAGTCAAGCTGCCCCCCTCCCAAGAATCTCTGAATTACCTGGGGGGAGGGGGGCGCCTTAGTGACACATCGTTCGCTCTCGATATCCCACCTGCCTGCTTTCTGGTGATTTTGAGGGGACGGTGGTCAGTCACTGAGCCATTCCGTTCCAGCTGTCCGTGACACGGCTGGTGGTGACAGTGGAGGGGCTGCTGGTGGCCTGATGGCCCCCACACTGCCTTGCTCTGAACCCTCCTCCCCCGCAGCTCCCAGGCTCCTGCATGTTATGAAACATGCGGGCTCCAAAGAAGACACAGTGCTCTGCTCTTCGCCATCTTTGCGTTTATCACGCTGCATGGCGGTGATTTTTTGCCCCTCATTCATCCTCAGAGTGGACCATGTGCACCTTGAGGAAAAAAATTATCTTCTTGCTTCTGTACCCCCGAGTTCACAGGAGACCCGAGCTGTGAGAGCTTAAGCCGCGCTGGCCGACTAGACACAAGCTCCAGAAACCCGGGGCAAATGCGATGATCTCCTCTTGTGACAACCGGGGAGCCTTTAACACGTGGCCTTGTATTTAAAGGAGAGGAGGATGTTTTAAAGGGAAAACAAAACGTGGTTTCAAATAGTCAAGTGAATCACAGGCAAGGAGTGGCCGGGCTCAATGGCGACAGTATCGAACACTGTTTTGGAATAAACTTGTGAACATCATCTGATCTCAGATTCTCTGTTTGGCCCTTTGTAGATGTCAAGAGAGACAGTTAACTGCACAGGAAGTAGGCAATAGATCCCCTGGGTCTCTGGAATCAGGCGTATTTGATGGAAAGCAGAGAAAACTCTATCAGCATTGTAATTGTAGACAGACATTCTTATTTAAAAGCGGCTGTAGAATGGTTTGATATCAGAGGAGGAAAGTTCCCTAGAGAATGTAGCACAACTTCAGGTGTGGAGGTGAGGACCCCGTCAGAGAAGCGAGTCACCCATGTCAGAGGCTGGGCTCACTCTCTGATCAGTGCCATGCTCCCCGAACTAGGGTCCCTCCACCCGCCGGCGTACCAAAAATTGTCAAAGGAGTCACGGGAGCTGTTTTTATATTTTCAGAAAATGTGACGAAAGTCAGACTTTGCTACGCCTTGAGTTGTCAAAATAGCTAAAAACTAAATTGTCTTGGAAGCGATGGGTGGAGCTGACAGGTCTTCGCTTAGGGCTCAGATTAGCTGTGACACAGTTCAGTCAGAGTCATTATTTGATGGTGAACTGGTAGGAGGTGATGAGCCCACCATACCTAAATTATGAAAAATCTTGCACGTTGTTCATGAAATGTACTTTGGTTTTGGCTTTAAAGGCAACCTTGAAATTGTCATTGTGAAGAGTGAAAAGGAGTTGTTGGTGGGAGAAAGGCTCAGTGGCTGAGAGATTGTTCACCAGATAGTTCCTGTCTCTCCCAAGCCTGTCCCCACCTCCTGGTTGTGAGGTGGGGCCCCGTGACCCATAAAATCTGAGCGAAAGCGACACGTGTCATTTCTGGCATAAGGTAAAAAAAAAAAAAGCTGGTATGCAACCCCCTTGTGTTCCTTCTCTCTGCTGAAATGACCAAAGAGTGTTCCAGATGGTTAAGTCCCACCTTCACCCCAAACCTGCCAACCCTTGTAGCATGTGTAACACGGGAAAGAGACACATTCCTGTCGTGCTTGGCCACAGGAAGCTGGGGTGGCTCAGCACCTCAGCAAACCCTAGATTCCCCTACGTCAGGGCTAACCTTTATCATGTAGCAAATGCTTCTGAATCGTTTCATCCTTACAGAAGCCCACGAGGGGGATGTGGCTCTCCCACCACAGAGAATGTGCAGATGGGGCCCGGGGACTCAGAGTATGCAGTTCACTTCCAGTGAACAGGCAGCTGCCTTAGGACTTGAACCCAATTCTGCCCTGTCACCAGGAACAACTGTTTGCACCTACTGGGAGAGACGCCGAGCCTGGAGTTCAAGTCCACGGCTCCGTGACTTTCTTCGTGCTGGGACTTGGTGTTTCTCCCCTTTGGGAGGTTCCAGTCTCTTTTCTGGATTTCCAGCTTGTCTCCTATCTACATCCGGAAGCCAGGGTCTGAACCAACGATTTCTTGTTTAAAGCAGCGTCCACAGGAACCGCCCACTCTGATGGCCGCCACCCTTGCCATCAGAGAATCTACAGTACCTTCCTCTTTGTAAAAACAGCAAATAGTGCATCGATTTTCTTACCCTCCACCTTCAAGTTTGTGTCACACACCTCAGTTACCATGCGAATGTCACCAAGACCAGCTCACGTTGTGTATCACAGCAGATGCTGAGAGATTTGTGCACGTTTCCCTGATTATAGACATCAGGGAGCCCTCTGCCCCTCCCCCCGTCCTGTTCAATCATGCATCCCCTTCCTGTTCCTTTAAGGAGGTCGCGCGTCGCCGGAGGGGCGAACTGTGGAAGTCGGCAGCCTGTCGCGGAGACCCGCGTGGCGGCGAGTGTGGCACTGCTCCCACACAAACAGACCGAGGGGTGTCTTGGGCGGACAGGAGGTCGTGTGTGCGCCTTGGTGGAAGGAAGCAAGGCACGAAGGGGGCCTAATTAAAAATATAATTCAGATGCCTGCGGAAGCCTTTCAACAATTGGCAGGTGTCTCTGTGCCACGTTTCACAGGGAGGACACAGTGGATTAAAAGGACACATGCCACCCAGAGAGGGCTCAGCTTCCTTGTACTCACTAGTGTTTGCATTTCTTGCAAGTGCATTTTATCTGAAGAGGACTTTATGCCTATTTTTCATAGGCTGCTGCAAAATTATGTGAGATCGACCTGAGAGATGATCTCCAATGATTAACACGTGGGTACATTTTCATGCCTTTCTTTAAAACCTACAATTTGCAAGCTGCGGAAGGAGCACTGTTACCTTCAGGGGAAAGAAGCCGATAGAACTTACTTTCCCTTTAGAATCTTAGTCATTGTTGGGGGAAGGGTGTCACCCGAGGGGTCAGCTTCTCATAGAACTGTTTCCTTTCCTCTTGAGGTTTTGAAGTGGGTGAAACAGCGACGTTCCCTTGTCCAGCCGACTGCACTCCCCCCCCCCCCGCAGTGGTGTTTTGTCAGCTTCGGTGTTTCTGGACCTGCGTCCCCTCACCCCGATCCTCCTCGCTGTAAGTCGGTGAGGAGGGGCCCAATGGCCAGCAGGCGCTGGAGCGTGCTTCCTGCTACCCGCTCGGAGGCGGGTCTGGGAGATGTGTCATGGAGGGTTTGGGGATGCTGGTGTGAGGACACTGTTTCCCAAGAGACCTGGGTTGCGATGCTGAGAGAGAGAAGGGCCAGTCCCTTCCCCAGACGTGACTGCAGCGGCCCGAGGGAGAGGGCGGAAAGGACATGGGCAAACTGAGGACTCAGGGGAGGACAGTGCCCCTGGACGCCTTGCTCTGACTCGTGATGAGATTGTTTTCCTCAGCAATCTTTGGGGTGAGGCTCCCGGGGGACCTTGTCTCTAGAAAGTCCTCGCTGGGCACGGCGCTCGCTAGCCTGCGAGAGCTGCCACGGACATGGTTAGGGGAAACGTGAAGCTGAAGTCACTTTGAAAATCCATTTCCTCGCAAGCATCAGTATCTTAACAGTGACACCTTCGGCCCGTTTCCTTTGAAGTGAATCATATTCTAAACAGAAAACTGCTGAGTCTCGTTCTTAACATTTTGGTTCAATACATGAAAAGTATAAGGAAAGGGTGTCCTGTTGAAGGAAAATGTAACAAGTTACAAATTAGAGCTCAGCATGGGAACCTCACAAAATGATTACATGTAGCAAAAAGCAAATACACCAGTCCCCTTTCCTTTGCTTTATAAACGTCGATTCTGCTTTCACTTGTTTACATTCCTTCGTTGAACGTGATCTGCCTCGATTACACCTGGCTCATTTCCACAAGGACAGCTGATGATCAAAGGGCGAAGAAGGAGCAAAACTTCTAATGGCAACACACCAAGTGAAAGAAGAAAGTCAGAACAGACAGTAAGGGCTGAAGAGAGAATGAAAAGTAGAGAAACTGAGTAGTGAGCTTCTCACAAACCACAGCAAACAATGAAATCTCATGAAGTACATCACGTTCATTAGTTACTAAAAAATGCATTCCACTTCCTGAGAGAGAGAGAGAGAGAGAGAGAGAGAGACGGCACTTCCTGTCTCAAAGTCCAGAGATGAATGTGTCAGGCACAATCTTCGGGAAGGTGACATTTAGAATGTGATAGAACAAGCCGTCACCGCTCATTCTGTTAAGATGCAGAGCAACCCCACGGCCCTGCTTCTCACGCTGTCCCAAGGGAAGCTTGCAGACAGGATAAGCTCGTCATAACCCTGTAGAGGAAGCTCAGGGACTGCCGTCGAGGTTGCCTGTGCTCAGATGTGGGACCTAGAAATCGGTGACGTCGTTTTCTTGGTGTGTCGCCAATTTTTCTCATCCAGCTCTGGTTAGGAGTACAGCCGACAGAATCTTGAGAAGTGAGCAGGCAACACAATCTTTAGATTATTCCTTTAGGTCCCAGCTGTCTCAGAGGGGCTTGTGACGAGGACAACACGCCAGCCCAGTGCAATGGCCATCACGAGGGAGGACCAGATGGGCAGGCGTTCTGTGCCGTTGACTGAAAGGAGATCGACGTGGTCTGCCAGGTCCAGAGAAAGCAATCCACTCCTTTTGGGGGAAACGAAAGGCCCCGGCATAGTCTGGCTTGACGGAAGACGTCCCCAGGTCTGCCAGCAGGGCCGCCTTTTCAAGGAGGAGATACCAGGGCCAGTGCGTCACCACAGGCCCCTGCGCTGAAGAGGGTGCGGGGGGAGACACCGTCCGTGGATGAAGTTCCTGGAGAAGGGGGAGATGAACCGAAGGGAAGCATGTCAGCATCGATGAGACAAAACCAGACAATTCAGCTAGAAAACAGAGCTAAACGGAAAATCAGGCAATGAAAGTGAATCCAGACAGGTTTTTAAAAAATAAAAGGTCTGCTTTAACGGGGAGGGAGAATATAAGCCCCCGGTAAAAACATTTGTTAAAAAACCAACAGCAATGATGACATTAAATGGAGAATAGTTAAGAGAAGTCCCACTAATATCAAGAGGGAATATAAGAATATCAATTATTCAAAGTTGTTTTAGAGGAGTTATGATAAAATTCTAAAAAGGGAAATTATAGTTATAAATGTCAGAAATGGAGACACACTATGCTTATTTATAGATATTGTTATATGTTTAAAAATAAAAGAGATTCACTTAAAATGCTCATAACTAATAAGATAATTGCCCTTAAGCAGCAGCGTATAGGAGATATAAAGTAACTTCCATTTAATAATCACTTTGAAAATTAAATAGAAAATAACAAATGGGCTTTATTCACAATAGTGAATTGTAACAAATATAAGTACATAATATTAAATGCCACAATATAAGTTCCATGTGGAATTAACTCTATTTTATAAAAGGGTATAAAGAATGCTTAAGAGCAATAAGACTTACTCTTAACAAAAAAAAAGCCAATTCTCCAAAACAAGTTATTCAATTTAATGAAATTTCAGTCATAATCTTAACAAGGGTATATTTGGAAACCGGACAAAGCAAATATAAAATTTATATGGAAGTATAAAAGTGAGAGGATTGCCAAGAACAATGTGAAATATATGCATAAGTGAGGTGGATTTGTGCTATCAGATATTAAAATATTCTAAGAAGCTACTATTAAAACAAAATATGGCATTCCAGGAGAACAGAACTGAAGACTGATAAAGATATCCAAGAATTCATGGAATTTAATTTATAGCACATTTGGTATTGCAAATAGATGAGAAAAATGAGCTTTTCTATAAATTATGTTGAGAAAATAAGCTAACAATTTGGGGAAAAAGAAGTTTTATTCCTATTTTACAGTACACATAATTTCCAAAAATTAACATGTTAAAAAATGGAGGTATTAGAATTAATACATGAAATTATTTTGAAGTATTTGTGGAAGAAGCCTTCCAAAACCAACAGAAAAACAAAAACCTGTTGAAAAAACTTCTGTAAATCGCAAGATAATGAACTGAGTCAAAGAATAACCTACAGAGAAAATACTTGTAGTACAGGTAACAAAGAATTAACAGCCCTAAAATAAGTACGGTATTAAAATAAATTTTAAAACAGACACACGTAATCAGAAAAATGTTGAGATGAGAGGCACTTATAAGAAATCAAGATCAGGAAGTAGTTCCAGGCGTCTCGACCCGAGTAGGGGTCGGGGAAATGACAGCCCCACCCCCTCGTGTGCTGTCAGGGTGACACAAGCTAAGGTGATCGGGACGGGCGGATGAACACGTGATCGGTGGGGGCGGGTGAATGAGCGGGAGTGTCATTCCCTCAGCTCCCTGCCTCGGCCCCCGGCTTAGCGTTGGGGGTCTCCCAGTAACGACCCCACTGACCCACTTTCCCGTGCTCTGAGCCTCTGCCTTCGCTGTGGTCACCTGCCAGCACCCTACCCACACCCGCTCAGCCTGAACCTCCGCCTGCGCTGCGGCTGCCCCCGAGCCGCCGCACTTTGCAGGGTGACGCACACGCACGCACACGCAGAGACGCAGGGACGCACCCACAGGGACGCACACGCAGACGCACAAACGCACAGGCAGAGACGCCCCCCTGCACGGGTCATCGGGAAAATGTGAATTAAAACCGAGTGACGCCTCTGCAGACCTGTTCGAACGGCCGGCACCCAGGACGCTGCCAACGGTAAGTCGGCGCGGACGCTGGACAGCGGGGATGGGCGCGTGCTGCTGGCGGGAAGACAAAGTGGCCCAGTACTTTGGAAAACGGTTCGGCAGTTTCTTAGAAAACCGAACACGCTCTTACCCTATGGCATGGCAGTTATGTCCTTGGTGTTTGCCTAACTGAGTGGAAAACTTAGCTCCACGCCAAACCCTGAACGTGGTTGTTTCTAGCAGCTTTACTCCTAATCGCCGAAACTTGGCAGCAACCGAGACGTCCTTCCATAGGTGATGGATAAATAAGCTACGGTCCGTTCAGGCAGGAGAATATTATTCACCGCCACAAAGAAATGGGCTGTCAAGCATGGAAAGATGTAGGCTAACCTTAAAGGTGCATTACTCAGTGAAAGAAGCCGATACGAAAAGGCTATGTGATTTCAACTATATGACTTTCTAGAAAAGGCAAAACTGTGGGGACAGTAAAATGACCTGTGGTTGCCAGGGTAGGAGTGGAGAGTGGGGAGGGAGGGGTTAATGGTACCATGCAGAGGATTTTGGGGACAGTGAAAATACTCTGTCTAATATAATTGTAGATACATGCCAATACACATTTTGGGACATACAGCACCCAAGAGTGAGCGCCCATGTAAATGATGGACTTTGAGCGATCATGATGTGTCCAAGCGGGTTCATTGCTGGTAAACAATGCACCCGCCCCCGGTCAGATATTGAGAGGGGCTGGACAGCAGACTGCGGGAAGCCTGTGCTCCCTGGCCAGTTTTTCTGTGAACCTTAAGCTGCTCTAAAAAGAAGGCCTATTCAAATGGACTGTAAAATATGGAATCAAGTATCCAGTTTTCCTGTTCACTAGTGCTGCATAAAAATTGCCCCTACATTTAGAAGCTAAAGAAGTTGCCGGACACACGTTCTTTGGAAGCATTCTGCATTTCAATGGAGAAGGTGGCTGCACTACAAATTAACAAGGATATATTCAGCACAAAGAATATACTTGAATAAAACAAAAGCTTTCAGGATAACGGTAACTCTTAGACTTTAAGCCGGTGAAGAAGGCTCGGGAGTAGCGTATGCAACCGTGTGAAGGTGCCTGGTTGCAACTGCCCGTGTGTTTCTTGTATTTCTGGACCTGGGTTCTCCAAAGGGATTTCTACACAACGACAGGGGCACCTTGGGTGATGAAGTTCTAGGTGGCACTGTCCCAAACTTCCAGGAGCAGCACCTGAAGAAATTGGTCACTGAGATTTTGTATCACATCAGGGGGGCTTTCCCCCTGAAGTCCTTCCTCTGCAGTCACTGGCTTTATCTGCAAATGTGTCGTTTAATGATTCTCTGCCCTTTAAGCTCTAATTAACGATGGGAAACACTCCCCTCACCCCCTGCGGGGCGATGAAACAAATTTCATTGCTGTTGCGGTACCCAGATATCGTTATATCCTTTAGTATTCATTTGCCAGCATCGAGAAGACAACTGTCAGTCTAGTTGCCATTCCTTGCAGTCGAGTTGGGTTTTGATGATTCCTTTCAAATCTCTTTGTCTTTTGACTTTTGCATTTTGACTAAGATATTCTATCTTGCAGATTTTTTATTTAATCCTACTTGATGCATTCTTGACTCCTGATATTTGAGAATTAACGTGATTCTTAAGTCTGAAAATTTGGAGTCATCGTCAGTTTCAGCATTGATCCGCACCTCTCTATTAGCTTCTTAAGCATGTTCCAATCACCTCGCACTCTGTTGTCCATGCCTCCTCCATTGTTCACATCTGTCGCCATATTGTGACATATTGTGTGCAATTTCCTGTCTATCTTTGTTACGTCTCCTGTGTCCAGTGCTCTGACCCTTCCTTTGGTCTATATTTCAGTCACTCGTTTCTATGCATAGTATATTTAATTCTTTCTCAGACCAGCATGGCTGCCACTGTTGAAACTGTGTCCTCTTTACTTGTGGGCTCAACAATGTGACTTCCGACGTTTTGGGAGCGGGGCTGCCGCTCTCTGCCGAGGGCGCGTGTTTCTGGAGCCGAGCCTGCTCACTCCCTGGCCGCCCTTCTCCCAGTGCCTCTGAATGGAGATTCTCAGCTTGACGCTTTTCAGAACTTGCAAAGTGTGTGGATTCTAGATTCAAATGCAGACGCCGTTTGGCCGTAATTCTGAATGGAGGCTTCCTTCCTGCTCTTGTGGCCAAAAACCCGTTTTCCGCCAGCTATCCCTGTGGCCGGATACCTCAGCCTTTGGTGTCTTGGGGAGAGCAGATTTTTACCAGTCCTCACCAGGGGCATCCCATCCGAAGCTCCGCGGAGCCCTGGCCCCGGGGTGACCCCACCTCCTTATGTGTCTGGATCTAGAGCCAAGCGCCCAGGCTAGTGGCTGTTTTTACTGCACTTAAGATCCGACCTTCTCCCAGCCCTGGAGATTTTTATTATTATAAGTTCACCCACGCATTCAAGAAATTTAAAAATGTTTTACCCCTATACTAAATGATTGTATAACAGTGGAGTTTCAGCCTGGTGTGTGTCCTCCTCTTCAGACACACGCTCAAGTCCAGTATTGCTCTTGCTTGATTTCTCCTGTTGACTAGAAGTGACCATCCTCTCTCGCAATTCCCTTCGGACCCAAAACCTACCAGGAAAACTGGTCAAGATCCAAATCCTCATTACACACAGGCTGAGAGAGAAGGATTTTTAGTTCAGTTTCCCTCGCGGAAACTCCCGCACGAGCACCCCTACAAAGCGCGATGAGTCCGTCTTCACAGCCCGATGCTCGGAAACCCATGCACGTAGCTCAGGCGACATCGCAGGCCTACGGTCTTCATCTGCACTCTCAGAGAGACCTCACAGTCTCCCAACGAGAAGTTGGAAGCAAACGGCACACTTGACCGAACTAGGAAAAGATTTCTTCCTCCCAGAGCTGTCACTGGCTCATTAGGCATTTCAGCCATTTTCTGAGCACAACTTCTTGTCGGTGGAAATGAGGCTTTTCTGTAGGATCGCAAGGAAAGCCCTCCAAGGACCCACGCACGGGAGACTGTGGTATGGCAAGACGGCTTGTTCATGTGGAAGGCTGCCCCTGTGTCCCCTCTCTGCCTGTCCTGCCATGGAAAAATTCCAGCTGTGTCTTCAACAAGGCCAAACAAAAGCCAGGCTCCAGGGCTTCTACCCCATCTTAAAGCTCAGTGGCTTGGGGCCCACGCAGCCTGCCGTGGGCCCCGGCAGCAGCTAGACCCACAGGGCCCATGCTTCTGGACGAGAGAGCACATGGACGGGCCAGCACTTTCCCCAGCGCAGGGCAGCGGCGGGGAGAGAAAGAGAGAACCCCTTTGTTTCCCCTGGGTTTGGGATGTACCAGGTCTTTTTGCAAAATGGCCAGTTAATTTCCCAGGCTTTCATGAGGCTTTGACAGGCACAGCCTCTAGTTAGACGGACAAACCTCTTTGGTCAAGCACCTCCAATAAACCTGGTGCTGGAGCGGGGGAAGAAGCGTTGATCCCCTTGGCTAAAAATGCCGTGGTCCCCTGGGGGTGACGCTGCAGCTTCCCGGCTGAGCAAGCAGGCTTGTGTTTCCCAGTTTATTAAGCTCCGTGTCTAATTCCTTTATGTTCCTCTTTCCTCAGTAATAATTCCTTGTTGGCATGTATCTATCTGGCAAGCATCTACTATTTGAATTAATTGGCATGTATCTGCGAAACCTAAAATGTTTACTTCCTGGACTTTATGAAAGGTTTGCTGACCCCGTCCTAGAAGCCATAGTGTGGCCCCCCCATTGGAAGATTGCCATGCATCACCCCATCGGCCTTGACACGGCCGTGAGGACCGGGAGCGCTCACCGCGGCAGGTTCGCGAAGGAGGCTGAAGTGCAGAGGCCACTGCCGGTGGTGGTAAAGCAGGAGGACAGGGCGTCCACTCTGCCCTCGCTGCTTCTCGTGGGCGGTCAAGCATCACGGGTCTCTCGAAGCCCCAGCATCTACCCTGACCATATGAAGGTGAAATAATTACAGCATAGAAATGTTACAACTACTAATTTTAGTAATTTACATACACAGCTGAGCTTGGTACCTGTAACTCGGCAAATGCTCAGTAAGTTTTTTTTCATCATTAGAGAAGTTAAAACACTTGGCCAAGACGCCACGGGCGGTGGCAGAGCTGGCGCTTCTGAGCCACGTGCCTGATTCTAGAGCCTGAGCTCATAGCCGCGACGGGAAACCACCGTGAGCTTCGTAGCAACTGAAATATACCCCCCGTAGAGCTCTTTTATTTTCCTGTCTTTAGGGACAAAAGAGTTAGAAAGAGAGTGACATTATTCATCTGTGGCCAGTGAACCCGATGACGCCAGAGCTACTTATTTTTAATCGTTGTCCATCATAGTCTAGAGGGGTTACTGCGACTCAGGAAATGTTTCTTTAGAAATTCCCCCAGCTATGGGTGTAGAAAGGTGTGGTGGGCAAACTCTCAGGTGGTGCCCAGGCCCCGCCCCCTGGCACGGTCGTAATCACCCGCATAATCACCTCCGTTTGCACGGAGGTGGGACTTGTGGACATAGAATTTCAGTCTCCCGACTTAGGTGAAGGGGTTTGGCAGAAGTAATTAATGTCCCTGTCATGTGACTTTGAATTAATCGCAGGAGATCATTTGGAGCGGGACAGACCCAAGCAATAAGCCCTTCATGAGAGGGAGATTGGGTCTTCGGGGACATTGGGTCTGTGAGGGGGCCACACGCAGGAAACCACTAACGGCATTTCATAGCTGACAGCCAGCGAGAGAGACACCTCGGTCCCAAGCTGCGTGGAGACTAACTGGGGCTCCCCCATGGAAGCGCGGGTGGGGACTCAGCCCCCGCCACACTGGGCCGCGTCCCAGTGCAGACTGGAAACGGAGAACCCTGCTAGGAGGAACCATGAGATAACCGACACGCGCCGTTTTAAGTGGTTACATTTGTAATCATTTGTTCTATAGCAACCGAAAACTATTACAGATACACTGGAGTAAAACCATGGAACATTTTTCAGCAGCTCGTCGGAGGGAAGGAAAAACGGAAAATATTTGCTAAAATCAGACGTGCCGTGGTTTTCAGAATGAGACTGCCCGGTGTCCGGCCCCCTGCTGTCCGGGAAGTGGCCGAGGCCTATAGATTAGGGCCAGGGTGTGCCGACCGCACCGCTGTTACGACCCTGTTACTACTGCCTATTGAACTTCACGGAGTGCTAAATGCCTGTCAGGAACCCTTGAAATAGCATGTTGTTTCCATAGTAAGAAATGAATTATTATCAAAAAAGGGGACTAGATTTGGTCTATTGTTATCAGTTATAACTGAGTATGTGGGAAATGCCAGTTCATAAATTAATTTCACAGAGACTTTCAAACCATGTGTGTTGAGTTGGGCTCAAGAGTGGTATTTTGTGATAAAATAATTTGTTAAAAGCAAGGAGGGAGGGACGGTGGCCTCTTGTGAGTTTACCACGTGGGAGCTGAATTTTGTGATTAAAATTTATAATGTCATCACTGTGACAACTGCAGCTCTATGTTAATGAAATGGATAAATATTAGGAAGGGAAGGACAAAGGAAAACTTCAGCAGGCCGACCAGGACCGGGCCTCGGGGCGGGTGGGAGGGGGCTGTGTAGGACGCTTTGCTGCTGGAACGAACTACTCACGTGTAGTGCCTTAACCAGCGTGCCTTCCCGGCCTCACAGTTTTGCCCAGGAGCCTGGGCAGGCCCCATTGCACTGCTCCCGGTCGCACTGTGTTGGAATCAAGGTGTCCGCTGGCTGGGTTGTTACCAAGAAGCTCTGAGAAGAGTCGACCCCCAGGCTCGTTCGCACTGTTGGCAGAACCTACTTCCTTTTGCTATTAGGACTTGGGTCGCTGTTTCCTCACTGGCGTCAACTGGGGGCTACTTTTAGCTCGTAGGAGCCTCTCTCTGGTCCCCTCTTTCTGAGAGAGAGCAGCGGTCTCACAAAACCTTCTACCCACAGGCCGTCTCTGGCAGCTTCCTCTGCCTCCTTTCTGACTCCAGCCGGACACCCCTCCACGTGCAAGAGGTGGTGTGATGACAGTGGGCCCGCCCAGGCAACCCAGGATGGTCTCCCTTAGACTGGGGACATAGGCACCTTTGGGCCCTTTGTGCTGCTTTGCCGTGATGCCCCTTGGAAAATGTTGCAGGCGAGCACAAGGTTTCCATACGGTCGGCACGCAGTCCCTGCTTCTCATGCTGAGCCGGCGGCAGGGGCGACAGCCCGCGCCCTCGGACAGGCTCGCACAAGCCGTGCAGCCCGCCTTGTGGTTAAAGCCAAGCTTAGTTGCGGCTTCTGGGCTGGTACACGCGGGCCCTGCACGGGTGTGGACCGGGGCCCGGCCCTGCATGTGTACATCTCGGGGAAATAAACCTTATGTTTTGTTTCGTTTTTGATAAAATGGGGGTGACACGAGTCGGTGAATGATAATCTAAAGGATAATGACACCCTTCACTGACCTCCTCTGGCGATTAAGCAGGATAGTACACGTAAGGACCTTGCAGGTAGCGGATGCCGAACAGGTCGGCTCCTTCTCGCGCTCTCCTGTTCGGTTTGCCCCGTATTGTTACAGGAAACTAGTAGGTACTTTTTATATTAAATACATTTTAGAGAAATTAATGGAGATGCTTATATGGTCTACTAATCAATTTCTACCTGGCGATTTTCAAAGATTTTGAATCTACGTGTGGACAGTAATAAATATACCCAATTGACATATCCAATAGGTAAGCGTATGGTCAAATAAAATGTTATAATTTGTGGGTATAAAATATTATATTGAAATAAATCTATGAATTATAAGTAAATCATATGAAAAAATGTTTGATAATTTTTTCTATATACGGAGTAGTTAGAAGTGGTTTATTCTAAGAGTTACAGATGTGTAAAAGTTCATAAATAATTCACACAATAGGACAATTGAGACTAATTTGAAGTCTATTACATCAAGCACCATTGTTTGTTATAAATATCTATGTGACACTGAAACTCCAGTTTCTTCTACAACCAAGCACCAGAGTTATTATTTGGCAATAAAGCTGGCGCATCAATGATGTTTGCTCAGACAATGCACAGAAGGAAGGGTTTTATGAAAGCGGGTGTTCTCAGGGGCAGCTGGAATGTTCTTGGTTCACAAAATGGGGTGCTTTCGGGCAGATCATGAGAAGGTAAGCTCACTTTCCGAGAGCCCGGGCAGCTCCCCTTCCTCGGTGCTCTCGTGCAGTGAAAAGCGCTGTTGGAACTTTCCGCATTGACTTTGGGGTTTTTTATTGCTTGTTTCTGTTTCCTCCACTGGACCGTGAGCCTCGCAAGTGTAAAAACCACACATGTCCCCTTCTATTTGTAGGTGCTGTTTGGTTTTCTGGGGTGGAGCTGGCCCTCAGTAAAGCGTGTCAGCTAAAGACACTGACGGACTTGAGCTATAAGCAGAGGGTAAAAAAAGAATTTAAGACAGTGTGGTAAAGACCAGCTAATTTTAGAACAGAGACCAAACTAACTACCTTATAAGATGTAACAGGAAGTTTGTAGAGGAATAGGAGAAATGTAGCTTCAGTTTCAAATATCTTACCCTGGCCCCCCCATTTGGTTTGTTTTTCCCCAAATTTATTTAGTTTACTGAACCCGTGAAATATATATATATATATATATATAATATATATATAATTTTTTCAGAAATATTTTAAATTGTTTGACAATTCAAAATCAGCAACAGTCTTAATAACTTGAAATACAAGAGAAGAAAGAATATGAAGTAAAAAATAAGTAACAGAAAAGGCATTCATGCTGCCGATCGGAGGCCACAGGGCGGCGACCAGCACGCCGCAGTGCAGAGCTAGACACGCGGGAGGCACACTTGCGTGTCACTTTCTTCAAAAGAGGTCTGGCGGTTTCACCCAGAGGAACTGCCCCTTGAGGCTGAGGACACGCGCCGCCTTGGCCCCGGCCCTGAAAGCGTGAAAGATGGAACCCGAGAGCGTGAAGCGGGCCAGGTCCTCCATCCCACCGCGACGGAGTCCGGGCCTGAACCTGTGGCCTGGGCCACCTGAGTGTGGCTCTCGCTCAACAAGCTGATTATGAGGATGGCACCATAAGCTTATTCAGAACAAATGCCATGGCATTCGGCCTTCCTAAAAACCCACGAAATTAGTTCTGTTTCCTGAGGCTTTTCCAAATAACCAACCCATGTAGTCTGGCAGTAACCAAGAATAACCACCATTTCAATTGATTATAATCTACCCAGTACCACGCTGGGCACGGGGAAGTTCAAACACTCCGCGTTAGCAAACGCCTAGCCTCCTAGCATTTCTAATTTCATCTTGTCACTGGTTCTGGACTCTCTAAGTCCACACAGTCTGTAATGGAACCCTTCACTTGTTTGCTTCACACTTGTTTACCATCTCAAAATTTAAGAGGTTGAACATGTTAAGCCACAATAAAAAGAAGAGCTTCAGGTGCCTTATCACAGTTCCCACATAAAAATACCTGCCACCAGCAACACATTCAAGATGTGACTGAGCACTCATGAAATATTAATGCATTCGAGATTAATCATTTCATAGGCCCATCCAGAGGTTGGATTAGCTTATGGGTTTCATTTCTGTTAAATATTTCAAGAGCTCGTGCTCTGTGGCTGCTGAATTCTTAATGAAGGCATTTGCAAAGGGTACCGTGGTCTTTCAAGACTAAACATGGCTTCAGGCTTTATGACCCAAGAATTTAGGTCGGTCAAATAAAAGTTACTTTCTATTGTACCGCTAGAACGGCCCCTTGATTTTCCACAGTGAATTCTGCCCTCAAGTTTAACAAGATCCGCATGTACACACACTGTAGAGCACACAGATAGGCTTTGCTACCAAAATGAAGATAACTGATTTCCGTGAGCGCCCGCGAGTGCCATTCTCCCCCGAGCCAGTGCCTGTCTCAAACTACTTAATAACAGTATGGAACTGCTCGTGACAGGGCGCCGCGCTCCTGGGACTCCGTGCCAGATGCTGCCAAATGACAGAGCGCCGATGCCTGCCTGCAGGAATCGCATCGTTGACTAACATGAAACCAAACAATCTCTTTGCATGGGAGATGTCAAAATAGATATTTCCAGAAAGTTCTTCGGGAACCCGGGGCAGGGAGGATTTTGTTTTAAGAAGAGGACAAGGCGTTTTCAGAATTGGGGTTTCAAGGAGAGTTCACGGGCAGGTGGGAAAACAACTAGGAGGTGAGTTGTAGCTTTGCTGCTGCTCCCGCTGACGCTCCGTGTGGCTTTGAGTGAGGAAGGCAGACTCTCGGACTGTCATGCGAGTATCTGGACATTTGCTTCCTCATCTGTCCAAAGGCACTGATAAAACCAAGGTGCCAGTTGCCAGCCCGGCTCACAGGGCAGACACGGCTCTCAAAGGGAATCTGCCAAAATGTTCTGTAAACGCCACGACCACAGAAAGGCAGGTTGAGAACACATTTGGGGGACCCCTAATTCCACCTAAGGAATGTGTGCCTTGTCTTGTAGATGGTCTTCATTTTGTAGGCCATCTCTGAGGTGGGCAGAAGAAGGGGGTGCTCGTGGGCACACACGGAAATCAGTTATCTTCATTTTGGTAGCAGAGCCTGTCTGTGTGCTCGACAGTGTGTGTACGTCCGGATCTTGCTGGGGGAGATCATAACCAGAGGACATGCAAAGGCACTGGGGCAGGAAGGCCTCAGGTGTGCTCAGGGAATACCAGGTCACCTCGTTGGGCTAGAGGACAGAGAACAATGGAAGTGGGGATGAGAGGCTAAAAGCTAGATGCCTGTTTGTGGCGGTGGGGCCCTTGAGTTCGTTTCGGGAGAATGATACGAATTTTTGACATATCTCAGGCAGGTTGGTTGATATTCTTAGCTTCCTCATTTAGGATTTAGGGAATTTGGCCAAACCATAGTAGAAAGGCCAAAGTGGACTGAGGTCAAGAATTTCAAATTTATTTATTTACTTTTTGTCTCTTTTGTTAAGTTTCTTGAGGTACAGTTTATATCCAGAACTTTTTAAATTTTTTTGATATATTTTATTGATTTTACTATTGCAGTTGTCCCATTTTTTTCTCCCCTTTATCTCCTCCACCCTGCACCCCATCCCATCATCCCTCTACCTCTTAGTTCATGTCTATGGGTTGTACACAACAGTTATATGGTTTCTCAATTTCCTATACTATTCTTAGCCTGCCCCCATCTATTTTTTTGTTTTGTTTTGTTTTGTTTCGTTTTGTTTCTGTCAACATTTTCCCGCCACCACTTTCCCCAGCCCTACCCATCCCCACCACCCACCGTCAATCCTTCCCCCATTTGGCTTTGTCGATGGGTCCTTTATCCATGTTCCCTGATGACCTTTCCCCTTCCTTTCCCCATTATCCCCCTCCCTCCTCCCCTCTGGTTACTGTCAGTTTGTTTTTTATTTCAATGTCGCTGGTGATATGTTGTTTGCTTATTTGTTTTGTTGATTAGGTTTCACTTACAGGCGAGATCATATGGTACCTGTCTTTCACTGCCTGGCTTATTTCACTTAACATAATGCTCTCCAGTTCCACCCATGCTGTCGAGAAGGGTGGTAGCTCCTTCTTCCTTTCTGCTGCGTAGCATTCCATCATGTAACTGTACCATAGTCGATCCACTCATTTACTGTTGGGCACTTAGGTTGCTTCCAATTCTTGGCTATTGTAAATTGTGCTGCTATGAACACTGGGGTGCATAAGTTTTTTTGAATTGGTGTTTCAGGATTCTTAGGGTATAATCCCAGCAGTGGAATTGCTGGGTCAAAAGGCAGATCCATTTTTAGTTTTTTGAGGAAATTCCATACTGTTTTCCACAGTGGCTACACCAGTCTGCATTCCCACCAACAGTGCACTAGGGTTCCCTTTTCTCCACATCCTCGCCAGCACTTGTTGTTTGTTGATTTGTTTGTAATGGCCATTCTGGCTGGTGTGAAGTGGTATCTCACTGCGGTTTTAATTTGCATCTCTCTGATGGCTAGCGATGCTGAGCATCCTTTCCTGTGTCTCTTGGCCCTGTGTATGTCCTCCTTGGAGAAGTGTCTGTTCAGACCCTTTGCCCAGTTTTTATTTGGGTTCTTAGTTTTCTTAGAGTGGAGTCGTGTGATATTTTGGAGATCAAACCCTTGTCTGAGGTATCATTGGCAAATATTTTTTCCCATACGGTTGGTTCCCTTTTCATTTTGCTGATGTTTTTAGCCGTGCAGAAGCTTCCTATTTTGACGAAGTCCCACTTTTTTATTATTTCCTTTATGTCTCTTGCTCTAGGGGACATATTGGTGAAAATATTGCTGCATGGAATATCCGAGATTTTCCTGCCTATGTTTTCCTCTAGGACTTTTATGGTGTCATGACTTATATTGAAATCTTTTACCCATCTTGAGTTTATTTTTGTATGTGGTGTAAGTTGGTGGTCGAATTTCATTTTTTTGCATGTAGTTGTCCAGACCTCCCAACACGATTTGTTGAAGAGGTTATTTTTACTCCATTTTATGCTTCTGCCCACTTTGTGCAATATTAATTGACCATAGAGACATGGGTTTATTTCTTGGCTCTCTATTCTGTTCCACTGATCTGTGTGTCTGTTCTTATACCAGTACCAGACTGTTTTGATTATAGTGGCCCTTATAATATAGTTTGATGTCAGGTATTGTGATCCCTCCTACTTTGTTCTTCTTTCTCAAAATTGCTGCAGCTCTTCAGGGTCATTTATGGTTCCATATAAATTTTTGAAATGTTTGTTCTATATGTGTGAAATTTGTCATTGGTATTTTAATAGGGATTACGTTGAATCTATAAATTGCTTTGGGTAGTATGGACATTTAATGATGTTAATTCTTCTAATCCATGAACATAGTATATGCTTCCATATATTTGTGTCTTCTTTAATTTCTTTCCTCATTATTGTGTAGTTTTCTGAGTACAGGTCTTTTACCTCCTTGGTTAAATTTATTCCTAGTTACTTTATTTTTCTTGTTGCTATAGTAAATGGGATTTTTCCCCCTGATTTCTGATTCTGATATTTCATTGTTGGTGTACAAAGATGCCTTTGATTTCTAACTATTGACTTTGTATTCCACTGTTTTGCCAAATTCACTTATTAGGTTGAGTAGTTTCTTGGTGGAATCTATAGAGTTTTCTATGCATACTATCATGTTATCTGCAAACAATGACAGTTTTACTTCCTCCTTTCTAATTTGGATGCCTTTTATTTCTTTTTCTTGTCTCATGGCTGTTTCTAGGACTTCTAATACTATGTTGAATAGAAGTGGTGAAAGCAGACACCCTTGTATTGTTCCCAATCTTAGTGGGAAAGCTTTTAGTTTTGGGCCGTTGAGTACAATGTTGGCTGTAGGTTTTCCATATATGGCTGTTATTATGTTGCAGTATGCTTCCTATATTCCCACTTTGCTGAGTGTTTTTATCATAAATGGGGGGCTGGACTTCATCAAATGCTTTTTCTGCATTTATTGATATGATCATGTGATTTTGCCTTTCCTTTTGTTTATGGGATGTATTAAGTTTATTGATTTTCGAATATTGTACCATCCTTGCATCCCTGGGTTGAATCCCACTTGATCATGGTCTATGATGTTTTCAATGTATTGCTGGTTGCAGTTTACCAATATTGTGTTGAGGAGTTTAGCTTCTGTGTTCATCAGCAATATTGGCCTGTAGTTTTCTTTCTTTGTTGTGTCTTTATCTGGTTTTGGGATTAGGATGATGCTGACCTCACAAAAAGAGTTTGAGGATCTTCCCTCTTCTTGGATTTTTTGGAATAGTCTGAGAAGGATGGTGGTTAGCTCTTCCTGAATGTTTTGTAAAATTCTCCTGTGAAACCTTCCGGTCCAGGGCTTTTGTGTGCCAGGAGTTTTTTGATTACTGCTCAATTTCACCAGCATTTATTGGTCTGTTCAGGCTTTCTGCTTCTTCTTCATTCAGTTTTGGAAGATTATATTTTTCTATAAATTTGACCATTTCACCCAGGTTTTCAAATTTTTTGGCATATGGTTCATAGTAATTTCTTACAAGCCTTTGTATTTCTGTGGTATCAGTTGTAATTTTTCTATCACTTCTGATTTTATTTATTTGAGTCCTCTCCCTTTTTTTCTTGATGAATCTGCTTAAAGGCTTGTCAAATATACTTATGTTTTCAAAGATCTGGCTCCTGGATTTATTGATCCTTGGAATTGTTCTTTTAGTCTCTATGTCATTCAGTTCTGCTCTGATCTTGATTATTTCCTTCCTTCTGCTGGTTCTGGGCTTTGTTTGTTGTTGTTTCTCCAGTTCTTGTAGACGTAGGGTTAGGTTGTTTATTTGAAGTGTTTCTGTCTTTTTTAGGTAGGCCTCTATTGCTATGAACTTCCCTTTTAGGACTTTCTTCACTGTGTCCCATAGGTTTTGGACTGTTGTATGTCCATCTTCATTTGTTTCCAGAAACTTTTTGATTTCTTCTTTAACCTCATTGGCCCATTCATTGTTTAATAGCATGCTAGTCAGTCTCCATGAGTTTGAATGTTTTTGAGTTTTTTCCTTGAAGTTGGTTTCTAGTTTTAAGCCCTTATGGTCTGAGAAAATGCTTGATATGATTTCAATTTTCTTAAATTTGTTGAAGCTTTTTTGTGTCCTATCATGTGGTCTATCTTTGAAAATGTCCCATGGGCATTTGAAAACAATGTGTATTTTGCTTCTTTGGGATGAAAGGTCCTATATATGTCAGTTAAGTCCATTTGATCTAGTATGTCATTCAGTTCCACAATATCCTTGTTGATGTTTTGTTTGGAGGATCTATCCACTGTTGATAGTGGGGTGTCAAAATCCCCTACTATAAGTGTGTTGCTGTCTATATCTTTCTTAAGTTCTCCAGGATTTTCCTTATATATTTGGATGCTCCTATGTTGGGTGCATGTAGGTTTACAATGTTTATGTCTTCTTGATGGATTCTTCCTTTGAGTATTATGAAGTGTCCTTCTATATCTCCTTTTATGGCCTTTGTTTTGAAGTCTATTTTGTCTGATATATGTATGGCTACCCTGGCTTTTTTCCCTGTCCATTTGCTTGGAATATATTTTTTTCTAATCCTATACTTTCAGTCTGTGTAGGTCTTTTGTTCTGAGGTGGGTCTCTTGTAGGCAGCATGTGTGTGGGTCATGTTTCCTTATCCATTCAGCTACTTTATGTCTTTTAATTGGAGCATTTAATCCATTTACATTTAAAGTTATTATTGATAGGTACTTACTCATTTTTTTCCCTTTGTACTGTGTTCCTGTCTCTCTCATTCTTTTTCTTCAGCTTCTTAAAGTAGTCCTTTTAACATATCTTGCAATGCTGGTTTGGTGGAAGTGTATTCTTTTAGCCTTCTTTTGTCTGGGAAACTCCTTATTTTGCCTTCATTTTAATTGAGAACCTTGCTGGATAGAGTAGTCTTGGTTGGAGACCTTTGTTTTTCATTACTTGGAATATTTCTTGCAGTTCCCTTCTGGCTTGTAGTGTTTCTGTGGGAAGTCAGCTGCTAGCCTTATCGGGGCTCCGTTGTATGTAACTTCCTGTTTCTCCCTTGCTGCCTTTAAGATTCTCTTTGTCTTTGATATCTGCCATTCAAATTATGATGTGTCTTGGAGTGGGTCTCTTTGGGTTCCTCTTAATTGGGACCCCCTGTGCTTCCTGGACTTGTGTGACTTTTTCTCTCCTAAAATTAGGGAAGTTTTCCATCATCACTTTTTCAAACAGGGTTTCTAACCCTTGCTCCTCTTCTTCCCCTTCTGGTATTCCTATTACATGGATATTATTACATTTCATGTTGCCCTGAATTTCCCTTAATCCCTCTTTGTTCTTTTGAGACTTTCTTCATTTTCTCGGTCTCTCTGGGAGTTTTTTTCTACCATGTCCTCCAGCTCACTGGTTTGATCCTCTGCTTCATCTAGCTTGTTTTGATTCCTTCTACTATGTTCTTCAATTCAGAAATTGTATTCCTCACTTCCTCTTGGTTCTTGTTGATAGTTTCTATGTCCCTTTTCATGCTGATATAATTTTCAGTCAGTTCCTCATAGTTTCCCTGTAGTTTTTTGTAATTCTCACTAAGCTCACTGAGTTCAGTGAGCTTCCTTATAATCATTATTTTGAACTCAGTATCTGATAGTTTACTTGCCTCTGTTTCGTTCAGTAGTCTTTCTGGAGATTCCTCCTTTCCTTTCAATTGGGGGTGGTTGCTTTGTTTTCCTATTATTTGGCTGCCGGAGCAAAACCACAAAGCCCAGATAACAAACCCATGACCACAAAAATAACTCCCCCCTACAATCCCACTATCAACAGCAAATAAACCAGTATTAATAAAACTGTAAAGACATTAAGACTATAAGAAAGGAGAAAAATAAACTATAATATGAAACCTAATGACTTAACATGCACCAACTTGATGGACAAGAAATGAATGTGAAAAATCTACATAGGACAGAAAATATCGCAAATCATGGAAAAGACTGCAGTGGATTTCGTCTCGGTAACCTGTAGTATTTACCCGTTTTGTCTGTGTGGATCTGCCTCTGGTGATGTCAGATGTTGACCCCGCCTGACTTTAGGCAGCCTGTTCAACGCTTCCAGGGGTCTCCTGTCTGTGGCTGCCCCCTTCAGTTCTTAACCTAGTCACTCTGTGTCCAGCGGCCAGGCTTAGGCACCAGAAGGCCAAGGCAGAGCCCCTCCTGGGGTCGGGGTCGATGTTTCCCCTCGGGCTGCTGCTGCTCGGGGGGGAGCGGCCTGTGTGAGCTCAAAGGCTGCTGTCTTATGAGGGATGACTCGGCGCTGGGGTCCCAGCGGCTAATCTCTCGGTTCTCTCCCCAAAGCCTCCATCTCCAGTCTCTCCTCAGACATCTCTAGCCCACTCTGCACCCCCACCATGTTGGATACCAGGGTAAATGGCTGTAGATGAAAATTTATGTGTTGACCCTTCGAAGGCTCTTTGCGTCTCCAGCTGCCCGTCTCTGGCAGAGCGCAGCCCTGCTGCTTTTCGCAGCTGGCTGTTACCCGTGTGCTTTTTGTGCTTGGGTGCTGTAGGCTGAGGGGCCCCACTTATGTTCCAGACCCCACACCTCAGGGGGATCCAACCAGCAGCTTAAATATGCCTCTGGCACTGCCTCCTGAGGGTGCCCAGCCAGCCTCCTCGAGTCTCCGCCTCACTCCTTACCAGTCACGTTGTGCTGAAGCTGATTCTTCTGTCTGTCCGAAGTTATAAGGCTTCTCTCCTGCTGTTGTTCAGTTGTTTGTTCTGGCTGATTGCGCCACAATTTAGTTGTAATTCCAGACTGGTCCCTGGAGGAGGTCAGTGTGACTTCCATTCACTCCTCCGCCATCTTCTGAAGATTGTAAGTATCTGAAATTTAGATTGAGCCCTTGGTCATGGTAGCTACTGTCCTGTGTGAGGCAGGCTGTCCCACTCACGTGTTCCTCCAGGGCACAGTGTGGCCTCCAGGACACAGCCTCCTTCCCCTTTCCTGGGGAAGATTAATTTCTTGATGCCACTTGGACAGAAACACAAATGTATGGCCCAACCTGTGCAGGCTTTCATAATACACTTAATTGCTGATGCCCGTCACCTGTCTGGGTTCTCTGACACAGGCAGTGCACCATAGCTCGGCCGCAGTCTTGGGAGGTCGAATATTGAAGCTAAATGCATACGGTCAGTAGCTGAGTTCACAGAACTGTTTCCCCTTTGTCTGGCACATTTCCCGTGGAGCGTGCATCCACTTTCACGTGTTTTGTTTACATTCCATCCCTGTGAGGAGAATGGGGGCTGTTAGGTACCTTTGATTAAAGAGGGGTCTTCTTAAAACGAGGAAGGCACGGTGCAGACATGGCGCATGTGGTTAAGACGTGGAATTTCCTTGTTAAACATGCAGATGCATTAAATGCAATCCTGCCCCACCTCTCAAAAAAAAAAAAAGAAAGAAAGAAAGAAAAGAAAACAACTTACATGAATTTCCGATCTCCTGGGGATGGAAGGGGGTCTATGTTCTGACTGGAAGCAGACACCCTAGAAAAGGTGTAATTCCAGACACAATGGCATAAACACAAATGTGTTCATTGTGAAATATGAGTCAGGTCTCGCTGCAAATAGCCACCCAGCTCGATGAGAGAAGCGACGGAAAAGCAGGCGTGGGTCCTCTGAGAGACTTCTGCCTCCAGTGCTCCAGGTGGCGCTCTCGGGTCCTGAGTCCCCCCTCCTCCTAGACCCCCAGTCTCTCGTTTTCACCTCTACCTCCCGCCCTGCCCCGCCTGCTGCGGGAGAGTCAGCGAGGGCTGAGGCCAGCTCTAGGGTGTGAAGGGACTCCATGCACGTGGAGGGTCATTATGGACAGAGTGCGGGGGCCTCTGTCTGACCGGGAAGCCTGCACTCATGGACCTCAGACAGGTGTGTTCAGTGCTGGGAAATGTACGCCTTGCACACTCGATTAGACGATGAACTGCGTCGTTATCACTCATCTTTCTCCAGTGCGTCCCACTGCGAAATTGTCAGGGTCCAGGCTGTGCCTGGAGTGAACGTGGGAACCCACGCCAGCTCCGGGGTGGGAACGTGACATGGAATAGGCAGGAGGCACTGCGATCCCAGGTGCCCACCGGCCAGCCGCTTTGCCTCAGCAGCAGATTTGGAGAAGCACAGCCAGGCTTGCTGGACTCTCCGATACCGGGCGTAACACTGAGGATACATTATTTTAAGTCCCGTCCCTGGAGAAACAGAAGCAAAGCCAAGCCAAGCCCTGCTGCCAGGGCCGTCCTGAGAGGCGGCGAGCCGCCGTGGCTGTGTGTCTTTCACGCCGTAGGGTAGTTGTTCAAAAGCGCTCGGCGGGGTCGCACGAGCCTTTGTCCGCGGATTTCAGAGAAGAAGCGAATGCAAACGTCAGGCGAAGACCTCGGTTCCATTTGTGGAACGTTCCTGCCTCACCTGGGGAGATGGGGCTGTGGAGAAGGGGGACCCACGGCCTGCGGTCGTGCCGAGTGGGGACCCAGAGTGCTCCGTGGATGTTTTAATTCAAGCCAGATCCCTTGCATTCTGTCCACGGTGTTTTGTTTTATTTTACCACCTGTCATGTATTGATATGACAGCAGGAGTTGTCCCATTTTGGCTCCCGGGTGTTGCGTACAAAAAGGCTGCGTCGGCAGAGTCGGGGCTCAGTCATCTCCATCCTCCTCATTTTAGTCAACTTCCCTCTTCCTTCAATTTCCTTGCCAAAAAGAAAGGTCAGTGGTGATTTTTTTGTGAACTTCAAAAAGGTGTCAAAATCATGTTCTCAAACCTTGCAGCACACAGTGTATCTGGGGGAAGAACCGGAACAGGCCGGGTGTCGTTTAGCTGGGGCCCTACCACCGGGTGCCCAGCTGAGTCGGGCAGAATCTGTGGGCACCTGCCGTCCTCCTTGGCGTCTCCCGGCAACGGCACCCGCTCACATGCCCTCCTAAGCGACCTCCGCCCATCCGCCCACCCTTCCTCCTGCACTGATCTGGCTTCTTCATCACTTACCTGGCTCTCGCTGAGTCTCCTGCCCGCACCCCCGCCCGCCCTGTCTGACAGCCAAAGTAATTCTGTAAAATAATGATTCGGTTGTGTCTACCCCTCTCTCGGCGTCCGCGGGGACTAAGTCCCAGCTGTCACAGGTCACATACCTCGTCCGACCTTCCCGTGAGCACCAACCACTTCACGAACTCCTCCTGCGTGCGTTCTCCTCCAGACACCGCCTCCCGCAGCCCAAGCCTGTGGCCGCCCCGCACCTCCATGCCTTTGTTTCTGCTATCGACCCTGCCGGCTGTTGTCTAACCCTGCAACCTTGGGAACTCGCCCCTTGGCCATGCAGGAAACAGGGATTTATCTCTCAAGACCCAGTTGTCAAGACACAAGCGTCCCTTCTTTTTTTAGATTTTATTTTTAATTACAGTTTGCAGTTAATATTATTTTGTATTAGTTCCAGGTGTACAGCACAGTGGCTAGACAGTTGCGTCCTTGGCCAAGCAGCCTCCCTAGTCCGCCTAGCACCCAGCTGGTACCTTACCACGTCCCTTACAGTGTCCCCACTGTATGCCCTGCGTGCGCTTTGCCCGCCCATGACAGCCCTGCAGCTGCCGACCTGTACTTCTGGATGCCTCTGCCTGCTCTCCCGGCGCCCCACCCCCACCCCGGCACACGCCAGTCTGCTCTGTGTGTGTGAGCCCGGTTCTCGTTCTGTTTGTTCCTTTACTTTGCTCTTTAGATTCCGCAAATGAACGCAATCCTGTGAAAGATGAAACCCAAGCATCCGCAGCAGCGTGGGTGGCCCCAGAGGGCGCTATGCGAAGGGAAAGAGGTCAGAGAAGCGCGTGTCCCTTCCGTCTCTGCACAGCTACCCGTGCCCAGCCAGCCCGGTCGCCCGTCCCTCTGCAGTGTCCGTGGGAGCAGAGAGTGCGTTGCGGAGGTGACCAGGCCCCACAGTCAAGCAGACCGGGTTTGAGTCCCACCTCCACGGTTGGGCTAGTCAGGTGATCCTAGCAATTTATTTATCCTCTCTGGTCTCAGTTTCCTCACCTACAAAATAGAGATGAGATAATTGCTGTTTTTACGGTGCTGTGAGAATTAAACTGAGGTGCAAAACTTTTTTCTCAATGCCTGGCACAATGCAAATTTCCAACAAACAAAACTTCTTTTTACCTATTTCTGTTCTTGTAGTTTTATGCTGTATTATGTCTGTTTAACATGTCTCTTTCCCTGCTGAACTGTGTACTTTCTAAAAGAGAAAATGTACCTTATTTATCCTGATATCTCTGGTACACGGCGTGGGGCTAGTTACAAAGTTGCTGGTAGGGTTACCAGATACAGTACAGGATGCCAGTTCAAGGGATATCTCAGATAAAGGAAGAATCAATTTTTAATGTAAATATGCCCCAAATATTACACGACACATCCTTTTACCAAAAAATCTTGTTTTGCACTGGTGACACTCCCTCAGGTAGCTTGCACTGGTGTCAGCCGCCTCTGGTGGCGCTACCTGACATCCACCACCTCCTTAGTCCCCAGGCCCGCGGTTCAGAGAAGAAGATTCATGAAGGACCCTCATGATGACACAAGGCATTTTCTTATGACAACGTTGTGCAGTGCCGACTCTCATTCCTGTGTGACCCTCTGTAGCGTCACCAGTGACCTCATGGAGCATTTCCCTTGTGTGGAACCAACACACATGAGCGACTGGGAAAGACGTCTGCCATCGATCCCCGGACCCCTTCCCTGAACAGGGCAAGTGACAAAGTGCGACAGAGGGATAAGGTATCATTTCCTTGGAGCCCAGTTCTCTCTTCTGTGAAATGATCGTGATGGCAGTGCCTGCTGGCCACTTTAACATTCACCCTGGAGTCGGTTGTGCATCAGCGTTAACCAAGGGGGAGACAAAATGGTGCACGGACAGAACGGACTCTCGTCTTTAAACCGAGCACTTTTTAAGCCAGATCCTTCTAACCGGTATGCGGGGCTGTTCACACTTACATTTTCCACGTGCCTAAGGGTTTATTATTGCTGAGCAAACAGTGACAGCGGAGACTAATAACACCGATCGCTGCAGCTGAGAAGGCAAAGCGGAGTTATGGAGAGACGGAGGAGAAAGGGCTGGTTCAAACCCCAGGCCGCCCCTTCTTGGAAGTGAGGTGTTGGCGAAGTCTCTCAACATACAACTTTCAGTTCACCCATCCGTAAAATGGAGTAATACTGGCCTCGCAGTGTCATGAGGAATTAAACATAAAAACGAGGTAAGATGGAAAGTGTCTAGATCGTTGCTTGGCCTTACGCAGACACTCCTCGGAGGGTACTCTGCATCTCTGTCAAGCTCAAAGACATAGGGCTTTGCATCGGTTTTGTATTCCTGCATAACCGAGTGCCACAGGCTTGTGGCTTAACCCCCCCGCCCCCATTTCCCAGCTCCCAGCTGCGCAGGCCGGGGCCAGGGTGCCATCACGTGCTCTCATGAGGCTCCCGCGAGGCTCACCGCACGGGGCCAGCCAGGCGGAGTGCCTATCTGGAGACGCAGGGGGAAAGTCCACTTGCAAGTTCGTTTGTGTTGGAAAAATTCAATTCCTTAAGCCTGTAAGATTGAGGTGCCTCCTTGGTACCTGTGTGCTAGAGAGCTTTCTCAGCGCTTAGGGGCCCCTGGTCTCCCTGGCCACTGGCCCGTCCCGTCTCCAGGCAGCGAGGGGACGTCAGGACTTGGTTGTGCTTTGTCCATGAGTTTGTCTTCTGGACCAGCCTGAGAAAGCCCTCTGGGATTAGGTTACGCCCACCCAGGTCATCACTCTGCCTTAAGGTGAACTATTCCATGGGACATAACTTGGCCGTGAGGGTGACAGCTCCCAGGCCTGGCACTCACGCAGGGTTTGCACGCCAGGGAGGTGGGCATACGCGCTGTGGTCTCGGAACTCTGCCTGCTCCCGTGGCTGTTCTAACCCCGCCACCGCTCCGTCAGTGTGAAATCGTCGGAATAGTCACAAACTTTCTTGCAAGTTTAAAAATGTACTTTGGAAAACTAGAACATGTTATCAGATCTACATTTTCCCCTCCAGCATCTTCCTTAAACAGCAGCTGGGAGAGACGCGTCCCCCTACACAAAGCCCACACAAGAATATCAAAGTCTGTTTGATCATGAATTCAAATTTTTTAAAAACTCCGTACCCTAAAATCATTTTTATTTTTAATTTTCCCCTCTTTTTTCAAATTCATGAACATAATGTTTCTTATTGCAACTCAGAAACATCCCAAAATAGCTGCCAAAATCTTGCAAACAAACATGAAACCAAGGCTTTTACAGCACGAAAATAGTCCCTCGCTTCTGCTGTAAAGGTCGGTTGCCCTTCTCCATCCCAGTTAGGGCTGGCACTGGCTGGCACGCCACGGGCAGCGAAGGCACGCGGCCACATTTAAGTAAGACCAGCTTTCCTCTCTGGAAAAATCCATACATGGCAGAGTGCGTACCTTCAGTCTCAAAGATATATGTGCGTTAGTTTAAAGAGAAAGAAGGAAAGAGAAAAGGAGAAGGAGGCTACAGCTAGAGAGCTGAGAACTGTGGGTAAGCTGGGGTCGCAGGGCGCTTGCGGGGTGATTTGCCCCATGAACTCCGGCCCGAGAAGTCACCAGGATTAATGTTACGCTCCAAAGTGCCGACAGAAACGATTGCTCTCTTATTTTAATTGCCCCCATAATTAAATAAGGGGCTTTATTCACCACACCTAGTCTTTATGATCCATGCCGTGAGGTTAGCTCCTCTCACCCACCCCTTCCCTTGAGGGGCAGGGACCCTATAACTGACTGATCTTCTGAAACAAAAAGGCAGGTCATTGGGCTAGTGTGCCATCGAATGCCAGCCCTGGAATGTCCATTTTGATTGTAATGTTTGCTCTACCATTTTCCTGTTGCATGATAGAAAAAAAAAATCTCAGTTTTGACCTCAGTGAATTGATCAAAACATGAATTCACCGTGCAGTTAAACAAGTAGTAGGTGTATGAGAGAGTAAGCCTTTTTTCAGTCCCTGTACCTTATGAAACGAAAGGCAGAAAATTAAATTTCTGTTCCCCTTATGACTCACTACCAGGCCTTAGAAGATAGTCCATCATGCGGCCCATACTTTGTTTCTTTACACTTGCCCTTTAGTTCTAGAAAGACTGGCTGCTTCTACGCCTGAAACCTGCCAAGCGTTTTCCACCTTTTAGCCTCTGGGTCGTTGTACTTGCCTCACCTTTTCCCATAAAGGCGTCATGGGAGACAATTTTCCACGGGTCCATTGTGTCAGGGCTCATTTTATGAAGGAGGAGAACCGGGCCTGCTCCACCCGCTCCCTGCAGGCACGTCTGTGCAGCCACGTCCTGTGCAGTGCACTTCCGTGCAGCACAGGGCCGCGGGGTGCGGAGTGTCTCTCTGGAGGCCAGAGCAGGCGTGCTCACTGCCCGGCACCACGCATCTGGGCTCGCTGCGCCCCGGGCGGCTCCGCCCTGAGTCGGGCCACTGTGTCGGCAGGTGTCGCCTGCCCCTCTTCGCCTGCCCTGTGGGCACCGTGGCCGGGGCGGCTGGCAAAAAGTGCCGACACTCGGGCACTGCCGTAAGTGGGGGTAGAACTGCTACCCTTCTCTTTGGCCCGGCAGCCTCCTGTAGTCTCCCAGGGCCAAGGAAGCCACGCAGCTTACGTGTGAGTTTGCAAGGCAAATCTCACGTCCCTCGCAGGCCTTGAGAGCATGGGCTGTAAAAACAGGACATCAACAGGTATTTAACTTTCCAGGAGAGGAAGGAGGACAATGGGGGTTGCTCGCCCCACAGATCGGGGGCGCTGCGAGCACCGTGGACCTGGCCCCAGCCGCAGGGGTAGAAGGGGTGGCTACCCACTTGTGGGAAACGTCGTCTCCACGCATCGTGTAGGTGCCTGCGCCAGGGCTGGCTCTCTGCCGAGAGTGACAGCATCGTGACTCTGGAGTTGGACACACAGATTTTCTGTGGTGGAGTAGAGCGACCCCAGCGCTGGCGGCGGGAATGCCCCAAATCCTCAGAGGAATGGGGTAGAGAAGGACACCGGTTATCTGTGTCCTTTGTAATCGTCTTTGGAACTTCCCTCTCAGAGGAGATTACTTTGATACCGCTCTTCTAAACTCACCTGTGCCTTAAAGTTCAACGACCTCCAGCTTCCACTGGTGACCCTGGGCGTGGTTACCGTTGCCCTTGACCTCACTGGGAACTCTACCAGACACAACAAAGGGGTACCCCGATCCTGCACCTCCCATGCAGAACATTGACCAAAACCTCCCTCAAAACGTGCCCCCACCCCCATTCCCTTTCCCACTACTTAGCCACTTGAGGGCAAACGCATGCCGTCCTTCTGGTGACGGGGGCACACGGGACAGGCCACACCGACTGCCTTCATTCGACCACTCCCGACACAAGCATCACATGCAATTATTTAAGTGGCACCGGGCAGCCTAATGCCCTCGAGTTGGTGGGGAGGTCACTCTGGATTCACTCCATGGCCTCTGGCTGACGGAGTTATCGGTGTTCCTAGCAATTTAAAATAACTCTTGCCGGAGCAGCACATGCACCCCCAGGGTATAGTTGTGTGGGACCCAGGCATTAACTTGCCTTCCTCGTGGAAACACAGTGCTCGGGGGAGTCATAAGAGACCCTCGGTGCTTCAGGAAACACTTAGATTAATAACCCTCTGATGACCGAAGGCGGGAACTTCATGGAGGTGCAACTGACACTTCATGTGTACCCTGCAGGCAGCCATCCTAGCACGGGAGTCATTCAAATAGAAAAAGTGGTACAAAATGTGTCCCTCCTTTTGGTGGGCGTGGTCAGTGACATTATTTCCATCCTGGGAAGGTATCGAGTCCGCCTGGACTCACTGCCCAGAGCGGTCAGGCACGACAGACTTTTCATTTTTTTCCACCCCTCGGACCGAGACGGATTCGGCGCGATCACTGAGACTCTCTGCTGCCCCCGTACTGAAGCCTTGGGCCAAATAGGACGGTCCAGTCAGAAACGTAAGAAGAAAGCTGCTGGTTTGCTAAAGCACACTTCGACGGCTCATGGGGCTCGTTCTGCTGCTTGGCTTTGGGGCTCCAGCAGGCATGTCGGAGCCCGCCGGTGTCGGCTGGGCTCACCCTGCTGCTTGGAAGTGTGTCGGTAGCCGTTTAAAATAAGTGACATATAAAACAAATTGAATGGAGGTGGTCCCAGACTCTGTCAGTGAGATTAATCGAGGTGGCCAGGATTCAAGGCTGTGTAGAATTGAGAAATGGGTACTATCAGGAATCAATTCTCCATGGATCACTTACCACGTGTCCGCACATCTTGTGAGCAAAAAACCCATTGAACTTTTTTCCGGTATGTCTTTCCCAGGAGGTTTATTTAGTGAGCATTTAGAACATAGAGATGGGAAAGTCAGGCATGTTACTGCCTATTATAAGAGATTCGGACCCCCTAAGCTCAGAGTTTCCGTTTTATAATACAGCCCACTGCTTATTTAAGTGTCATTTGTTTGTTTGTTTGTTTTTGCATCTTTCCGTGAGAACTGTGGATTCATGGACTTGGGGGACTTTCTTAAAATAGTGATTGTTCAGCAGCTGTAACTCTGTGAATAGCAAACTGTCCTTCATCTCTGACTCGGGAGTAACGTGTCTTCTCCGAGCCTCCGTGCCATTGAGGGGAACTCGCCCACTAGTTCATCGGTAAGTCCTTCCGACTTTCTACAGTTGCTTGTCACCATTCGGGCCTGTTCTCAGGTGTTGCTTCCTGAGAGAGGCAACAGCACCTCACCCCTAGTTACCCTGACCCCACGGATCCTCTCTCTTCTTGTTGTTGACCTTCCTGTTTTCTTGCAGGAGTAGTTACGTTTGTGTGTCCTGCCTTGCCCTCTCTAACTGAATGTGTGGCCCTCGAGGGCAGCAACTGTGACTCTATAGCCGTCCCACTTCGAGTGCCTGGAACAGCGCCTAGCGCTAGGGAGGCGTTCAGTGACTGTTTGTTGAATTTCTTCGGCTTCCTTCAGAGAATCATAGAGAGATATGAGACAAATATCTTATTTGCCCCCCTTTTCTGTCCTGCTGAATCATATGAGAAACATACCAGACAGATGAACATCATTTGCTATAAATATATGTATTCTGTAACATTTATTACAAAAGGGTAGTTTTACAAAAGGTTTACCCAAAATGTAAAAAAATTCTTATACCATGAAATGTTTAAATAATTGTAAGCAGTCAGTCCACCAAAGGAACCATTATTCCAAAGCTTTATCTTCAATCTCACCAACCTACTTGGATACTCAAGAATAACATAACTTTTCCATCATAATGATTTTTACTAGAAAAACATAAATTTTCATTAAGGTAAAAAATCCCTTATTGACCAAATAATTTGCTGGGCTAGAATTACATTGCATACGCAGAAGCAAAGCCTTATTGGAAAGGGTGGCTAGAATCAGGGGTTAAACCACCACATCAAAACCAAAATAAAACAAAATATTTGACCCGAATCAGTTTTATAGTGAGACGGATGCAACCTAAGAGTCAAAAGTGAGATTAGACCCAAGAACCAAACATGTAGACCGGGCTTGGATGGAGATCATTCTTATTGGACCCGCTCTGTGTTTAACTGTTCTTATCTTGACATTCTTCTCAATGGTAGTAACTTTGTACTTGGAAGAAACAAAAACACCCAGGAAAGATCACAGAGGGCTCAGCATTATGTCCAACGCCACCATTTTGAGAGAGACAAAATGCAAGGGACTGTGCTTCCTTAAGGAAGACGACAGAGACTCAGGTTTTCAGTTCCCAAGCTGCACTGCGACGGGCACTTCAACACCTCAAAGAGAGAGAATTATTGTTATTAAGTCAATGCTTCCTGACGTCACTCGCAACTTTTTTCCCATCGGTAGACATTGTTTCTTAGAGGAGCCTCAGACTTACAGAAAAACTGGACGGAAAGAACGGAGAGTTAGTTCCCACACACTCCCGCCCATCCGCCCTCCCCCACAGTGTCCGCGGTTATTAGCCTCTCATAGAGTACAAGTAGGACACAAGCGTGACACTTGATGAACCAAACTGATTCATTATCGCTGAAGTCCATGTTTTACACAAAGGTTTCCTCTTTGTGCCTTACCACCCAGGGGCTTGCCAAATCATAGAACGTCACGTCTTCATTACCATATATTCTCTCCTCATGGATGCGATTTGTTTTCCTCTAAAAATATTATAGCATCTCTGATATGTGGCCTGTTCTTCTGCTCCAGCATCATCTTTATTTCCTCAGAGGGCCACCTGCCCTCTCCTGTTTAAGACTGCTAAAACTACAAGGGGTCGACTTGCAATGCCAACTTGAATGAACGTCTCTTCATTTTACTTAAATCAGCCCAGTCTTACCAGCCTACCCGGTTCTCCGCTGGCAAAGAAACTCGCCCTCCTCAGCAGGCGTCTCAGTAAGCAGGGGTGCAGCTCACTCCAGGGAAAAGAAACAGGGAAGGAGATCTATGCCCTCACGTCTGTGAAGCTTTTAGGACTCTTTCTGGCATATATCGGGTGTTTAGCTCCAGAATGTCATCGTGTGAGGTCATCAAAGGGCTTTCGGGCTCCCGCGCCCCTCACCCCTCGGGAAGCTGCTGCGCTCAGGGGAGCTCGAAAGAGTTCAGTCAAGGTCCTGCGGGACCTGGGGGCAGAGCACAGCCAGCGGAGAGGTGGCCGAGCGCGGCCGAGGGGCCTTATGCCAACTGCTGACGTCTGTGTAATGCACCATCGAAGTTGAATGAGAAACAATTATGTTTTCAGAAATCACATCCCAGGAGGTTACAAAATTTTATCATTTGACTGAGCTGTTCTAACTTTTCCACAGAAAGTGGAAATTCCAATGTTAACAGGACGAAAGTAGCAGAGAAATGGCAGTAACGACCTCTGTGGAGTACTCGCCACTCGCGCTCATTCCGGGACGAGCTGCGGTGGGCTGGCTTTCTCCCTCTTTCTTTGGGGTCCTCTTTATTCAGTGCGACGGATTCTTGGACCACGTTTGTATTTCTTTTTGGGGTTTTTTTGGGGGTGGGGCGAGTCTGGTCAAGGTGTTGTCAAGCCGATTTTGAATACGAAAACGGAGTGGGGAGGGCAGGGGCTTGTCAGTGCTTCATTTTGCATTAGTGTGTCAGGTTATTCCAGCTCTTTAAGTTTACGACTTTATTTACTGACTATTAGAGTGAAAAAGCCATCAAAAGCCAATTGCCTCGGCTGCCCCTGCGCAGGCCTGCAGGACGTGCGGCGCCGGCTCTGTCAGGCTGTCCCTTCGCCTGTGCTCTGGCAGTCGTCACGGGAACTGGGCTCCAGCAGGTGGCCAGCCGGCACGTGCATCGGACCCGGGGCTGCCGGGGCGGCCGGCGCACGGAGGCCCGCGGCAGCTCCCCGCCGAGAGCAGCTCCCCGCCGAGAGCAGCCTCGCTCCCCGGCTGTAGCCGCTCCGTGGCGTCTCCAATTTCTTCTACGTTAAGGTTGTAGATCCTCACCCATTTTGGATCCCTGCTCACCACAGTTTTTATCTAAAAAGGAGCGCCTAATTCCAGGGAGATTTCTCCATACTCTGTGTAATCTTGGCTTTATTGCCCCGTAAACTTGAAATAAAGGTAGAGACAGGCCGTCTTTCCTTACTGATGACACCTCTCTTGGTTGCCCAAAGAGATGGTGGGATGGGAATAACTCAAAGCGTCATCATCGCCATCAGAACCTCCGCCGGCGCCATCTTCTTCTCATCTAAAATGTGCATTTTTTTCAACACACAACACATATTAATTGGGTGTCTACTGCGGGCCAGACACTTTCCCAGGAGTAGAAAATACACTGATGTGTAAAACAGAAAATATTCTCTATGCTGTACACCTGACACTAATGCAACATAATATTGAATGCAAACTGTAATTGAAAAAAAATTTTTTTAATTTAAAGAAAAAAAATAAAAGAAAAATAAAACGGAAAACAGTCCTCCTCTCCTGAAGCTTCCGTCCTACCGAGGAAGACAGACCATTAAATGCGCGCTGTCACGCACTGGTGCTTACCATGAGAAAGGTAAAGCATGGCTGGGGCACGGCCGGTGTTTTCGATAGAAGCAAACCATTTCTGATGAAACCTGAGTGACTGAAGACCCGGGGGAGGAGCGTCCAGCCAGAGGCCACAGCGAGTGTCCGGAGCCTGAGTGGCGGGAGCGGGAAGTGTCTGCGGGTTGCGTGCTGGCCCAGAGTGGCTGGGCCGCGGTCACGGGGGGACAGAGCACCCTTGGAAATGACGTTGGCTACTTAAGCAAAGAGCAGATCGTAGTAAGGAAATATATCCGCACACGCGATTGGCATAGGTGAGAATTTTTAAGCAATTTCTTTAACAGAAGAGTGCCTCATCTAATTCATCTTTTTAAAAAGGGTTATTTCCTGTTGGCGAAGCTGTGCGGAAATCGGTGCGGACGTGAAGTGCCGTAGCCGCTCTGGGAACCGGCACGATGGTGGCTCCTTAAAAATCAACACCAGAATCACCCTGTGATCCAGCAGTTTCTCTTACAGGCACACACCTCGGAAGAACTGAAAGCAAATAACAAACAGGTATCTGTGCACCCGTGTCCAGAGAAGCAGCATCCACAGCTGCCACAAATGGAGCCCACCCAAGTGTGCGTCCGTGGATGGGTGAACAAACACGATGTGGCTCTGCAGATACAAACTTCAACCTTCAGAAGGAAGGGGTTTCTTGAGGATGTCACGCTAAGTAAGATGAGTCAGTTGCAAAGAGACAAAAACTGTGTTTCCTCTTGAAACCAGGAAAACCAGCATTCGTGCTGCCTGTCACTACCAGACCCAATACGCAGAGACAGGGACTGAACCTTTCTGGGCGCTTTATTCAGATGGCCGGTGATCTTTATTCAAATGGCCAGGGTAGGCGTGTGCCCTGACGGACTGTCTTAAATTCCATTTTAAACCGACCCGTTCTGTAAGGAGAAGAAAAGTGCAGGGAAGGGGCCTGAAACTGAAGGGGAGAAAGTGCAGGTAAGGGATTTGGAATTCAGGAAAGAGGTTAATCAGATAAAAGCCGTAGTCTGGCCATGTCCCTGACACGCTTTCCTCTGCCGACTGGAGATTTTCTTTACCTGTGTCCTGGGCAGCAGACTGCCGCTCCCGGGGACACGATAGCTCAGATGCCGCCCCGACTGCTTACGGTCCTTTCTGGAGCACAAAGGTCGGTCCCCTGTGGTCCCCTGCAGTCAGGGTGGGCTGCACCTGCAGTTCCTGAAACAATAGCTTTTCACGTGCATTAACTACTGGGCTTGTTAGCTATTACCTGACACTAATTTTTTTCCAACATTTGAGTCCCGCATCGCACTTAGATAACTGGCACAGTCAAATTTTTCATTTACATTTAATGTTATTATTGCTCACTTATCACTGTCAAAGACAGTGTCTTGGCCTCGGATGGAAGAAGAGTTTGGGCAGCTCCTCACGGTCACAGGGAGCCGAGTTGGGTGTGGAAAGCCCCAGGCCGCGCCCTGCAGGGGAGGCAGGCATGCGCAGGGGGCTTCGTCATGCGGCGTGACCACGGAGGCTGCTGAAAATGCACCTTTGAAGGGCTACAAGGAAGGCCCGGGGTGGTTCGGGCAGAATCTTCACTGAGAAATAAAACAACCTGAGACCCAGGGCCAAGCAAGACGGTCACTGGTGCCAGCTCCATGCAGCGTCTTCTTAAAGCTGGCGGTCAGAAGCACTTCATCTGAGCTGCGTTCTTTGGAGATGTCGATTTTAACTTGCCCCAAGCTGATGCTTTCCTAGACAAAAGGCCAGGGGCCCGGAAGAGTTAAGGAGCAGCAGAACCCGGCGTCGGCAGCTTCAGTCCCGCTCGGTCGGGCGGCCGAGTGCGGCCCGAGCAAACCCTCTGGTGCGGCGTGGGGCGGGCATCCCCAGGTCTCCTCCGAGCGGGCACCTTCCCACCACGGTGCCTTGTCACGGTCCGACATGTGAAACAGCTTAAGGTTTCATCTCCAAGTGAAATATTTCGTAATTCTTCCCAGGGTAGATTTTTTATCATCAGATCTAAAATTAAACTGATTTACTGTTTGCAAGCCTAATACCAAACACAGAGCGATAGATCCGATTACATTTTTAAAAGCCACCTGTATGTCAGAAACAGCACAGCCGAAGGTAAATAGCGATCTGTGAAAGACTGCAAAGTGTACATCAGGAAACCCACGGCGTGTGTTAGGAACCTGGAGGACAATAACATAAATATCGACGAGGCCTGTGAAAACAGTGCACAGTGGGAAATGCAGATCGTCAGCAGGTATAAAAAGCAGAAAAAATACAATGAAGTATAGTCATTACCTATTTGGGACATATTTTTTAACTTGGTATAAATAAATCATTATTATTAAAAATCGATAATGTGCATCAAATGCCGTAAAAATAACCTATAAAATCTATTTGTTTCAAAATAAAATTTATAATAAAATTTTGCAAGTGCTAAGGATTTATGAGTGTGCAGGAACTATATACTCACTGTGGGTAAAATTTTTACAGAAGCTAATGTACATAAAAGCCTTAAAACTGTTCACGCCTTTCAGGCAGCAGCTCCGCTCCCAGAAATCGTACTCCGAAGAAGCCCTTAGCTGACGAGGCAAACGCGGATGCGTAGGACAGCAGGTTTGGAGCTAGGCTAACGCAGCCGGGGCTGTTGGACATCTTGGGACGGGGATGTGGGAGCCCTGAGTCCTGATAAAAAAAAGGAAACCATTTCTGTGCATGCCTCAGAGACTCTGCTTCATGTTCTTTGTATTTAACGTTTGTAGAGCGAAATGTGAGAGGCCTGCTCAAGGGCTGATTGAAATTATGAGACATGCAGTGACCAATGTACTCATTGCGCAGTCTTCAAAACTGCCATTTGAGTTGGCCACAGGCTTTCATTTCTACGAAATGCGCGTGGAGATGCAAACTCCCCAAATCGCATCTCTGCTAAGGTACCAGGGCCGCCTGCGGCCAGGGAGAGGCCGCCGTGGAGCCCGAGCCCGCTGCCTGGCGCGCAGTGGGGCTGCACACGCGGAAGCTGCCGCGAGGAAATCATGCCGTCGCTGTGACCAAGGCCTCAGGGCCGGTTTCCCCAAGCGGACCCTCCTCTCCTCTCCTCCTCCCACCATTTGCCTCTGCCCCCCCTGCCTTCCTGTCTTGCCTTTCTTCCCACGTTTTTGAGCGCCTAATACAGGCCCTGCATTTCCCTGGGCACGGGATAAAGAAACCCCCAAGCACCAAGTTCTGTCCCCGGGACCCGATCACACAGTGGATGTGACCGACCTCAAAAGAAACACATTCGGTACATGACAAGTCACTAAGCGCCAGCATCTGAAGGAAGGGAGCACTGATTCTACAAGGAGGAATATTTCACACGTTTTGTGTGAAGTGGACTTTGAAGACAGGAAAGGAGTATGTCAGGTAGAGAAGGCGTGGTGACCTTTTCACACCTAGGACACAATTTTGCACTTGAAAAGGCAGCCGTTTGGGGAACCACAGGGAAGCTGTGAGGGGCTGCAGGCAAGTGGAAAGAGCTCCTGGTGGTGGAGGTGAAAATACCACAGTTTGCCGTGTATAATGCGCACCCATGTTTTTGGCCCAAACTTTCAGGAAAAAAATCTTTCGTTTTAATTTTCTAATTCAATTTTTTATTTATTTATATTTATATATATATTTTTTTAATTTTTAAAGATTTTATTTATTTTATTTTTAGACGGAGGGGAAGGGAGGGAGAAAGAGAGAGAAACATCAATGTGTGGCTGCCTGTCACGCACCCCCTACTGGGGACCTGGCCCGCAACCCAGGCACGTGCCCTGACTGGGGAATCGAACTTGCGGCCCTTTGGTTCGCAGGCCGACGCTCAGTCCACTGAGCCACACCAGCCAGGACTATTTATTTATATATACAGATACTTATTTTTTGTGTTATAAAAGAATTCTACATTTACTTTTGAACATATTTTACATAGCAAATAATTACAAAACACAAGAACAGATACGAGGTACCTCAGGTACTACCCGTGTATAACGTGCACCCTTACGTTTCCCTCAAAAATTTTGGGGAAAAATGCGCATTATACACGGCACAACACAGCAGGTCAGGGTGAGTTTGGGAAAAAACTTCAGAAAAGATGATTTGTATTTGATCCTCCATAAGCAGTTTCAAGAGCCAATACTCCATTCAATATATTTTGCTTCGGGAGATAATCACGGACAGAGAGATTCCGCCTGTATTATCTCGTGCTGGCAGAGCACAATTCCTAAAGTGCGAGGCGACACGTTGCCGATGCTCGGTCCCCCTGGGACCCATTGTTTCCTCGGTACCCAAAGGTCGAGAGCAGCCTAGCTCCTTCGTTACCTCCTCAGCAAGCATCATGTCATAGAAGGCGGAGACAGAAGTGAGAGACACAAAGATGACAAAGGCAAGACGGTTCTTCTCAGAAACATTTTAGGCTGATGGAACAGGAACACGCTTAACCCCTAGAACTGGGGTGTGATACCTGCGGTAATAGATGCATTGAGGAAAAAGGGGGGATGACTTCCTGCCCCTAGAAAAAAATTTTCCAGGGAAGACGACACTTCACCTGAGTTTTAAAGGATGAAAATGGACTTTACAAGGAAGTGGAAGGGGAGGAACTTCATTCCCGTCTCACTCTTCTCTGTGATTCTGTTTTCTGCGTGACACTCACCTTCACCTGCCAGGGAGGTGCAGTGGGCTCTGTCCCCGGTTCCTGTGGCAACGTCGCCATGGCTGCCCGATGCGACTTCTCCTCGGGGCTTGACTTGTGCTTGCACTTCACACATGCAATTTTATAAGGTTAGACTGGCGCTTTGAAGTAGGTAAAATAGTCTAAATTTTGTGAACAAAACAGTAAATTCCAACGCATGTAAGATCATGGTTATCCCAGTAGTAACTGCTGAGGTAGACACAAAACCCTGCCCGTTCCAGCGGCGAACGAGATGTAGGTTCTCATCATAACTGCTATTCCGTGCATGCCTCTGCAGTCACAGGTACCTTGTCGAGCCATAATCCGCGTCACCATGCGAGGCCGGGGGCTCTGGGCACCCATGCTGGGCCCAAGGGGGGAGCGTAGTGCTGGGACCTAGTACTTTTCCCAAAATCTTTCAGGGACGAACACAGGAACAAAAGCATAAACCCCGAAAAGCCTCCAGGCTTGGCGAGTTCTATGGCGTGTGTAGATCTTTGCATGTGCTCTGCCCTCAGAACTGAATGATTTGCCTCATGAGGGCAGAGCTTCTATCTTAATCTGTGGAGCCCACCGCTGTGTCCACGCAGGAGCTGTGAGAGCAGTGGCATGGTGTGGCCCCAGCATGTCCCCTCTGTCAGGGCAGAATGACAAAGGGCCAGGTGGCACAGTAGCTGACCTCAGCCACTGTATACCACAGGCAAAAAAGAAGCCTTTGTGGCAAAGCCCCTGAGATCTGAGGGTTATCTACTCTACGATTATAAAACACAGTCTCATTAGGGACAATGAACATTTCCTTTTGTAGGTTATTTGGTTCCTTGTAAAAAAAAGAAGTGATTCTGTCGCAGTTGCGTCTACTTCAGGATAGACTGCCACTGGATCTGTGGCCTCCTTCCCTGCCTTAGAACAGCTGATGCATCGGATTCAAAGAGACAATAAATGGGTAACAGATGGGAGGGAACGCGCCAAGCTCGAAGTTGAGAATTTACAAATGCCGGTGGCCCAGCCCGTGTCTGCTCCTTATTAATTTGAAGTGACTCAGCTGCGTGTACCTCCTTAGCTCATCCCAAAGAACGATGCTTTCCAAATGTCTCTTCCCTTAAAAATAGATTTAAAAGGCAGAGCTTCCCTTCCCTGTGGACAGGAGAGCATTTCTGGCAGCTCTATGAATCACGTCTCAGGAAGGAGAGCCGGCCTTCGCCCTGACCCCGTGACCCGGGCCTGAAGGAGACTATTTCGTCAGCAGCTGGCGTTTGTCAACCCTCTCCTGAGGGCCAGGGTCGGGAACGGCAAAGACCCACGTGTAACGCAGAGACGGGCAGAGCAGGCCGGGGACAGGCACGGCGGGAGAGGCCGAGGCGGGAAGGGGCATCGGACGGGCTCCCGGGCAAGGAGGAGCCAGACCTCGTCTGGGCCTCACGGCGAGGCCGGAAGGGGAAGACACAGTACCCGGAATGGTAAATGGGGGACGCGACCGGAAACCAGAAGGGAAGGGAAAAGGAGGGGATAAAGAAAAACCAAAAACGTATTAAGCACCTACCAGAGGACTTAACACTTCCTTCCTCATCTAGTCTTGACGGCGAGTCTGCTGAAGTGGGAGCTCCCAGGACCTTCCTAAGGCCAAGGACACCGAAGCGCCACCGCTGCGCGTCTCAGAGCTAGTGGTGCCGCAGCCGCGGGCTGCTGCTCTGCTCGGCCCCGTAGAGGGGTCTTGGGAGCCAGAGAGCTTCCCGACACTTGGCCTTTAAACTTACGTTGTATAAATGTCCATGACCACCTCACCTGGCTGTTCTGAGCCTTGCATGGGAAATGGGTCAGCGGAGCCCCGTGGCTACAGAATTCCCGCAGCCGACGGCAGCCCACATGCCCGTGCTCCCTCGGCTTAGCGTGGTCTTCTCCCCTCTTGCCACTCGCGCCGACCCCAGCCCATCTGCACCCCACCCCTGCCCGCCCAGCCTGCCCGTCTCCCCTCGCGAAGACCAGCAGGGCTCCTCCTCCAGCTGCGCCGCGGCGAACCACTGTGTTCCGTGTCCCTCCCTGCTCATGTATTAAAAACGTTGTGTTCACACCTGTCTCTTTTCCCTCTGCCCTCACCCCGGGACTGTTTTCTGGGCCCAGGAACTCCTTCATCACGAATTTGTACACATTTCAGTTCACACACACTGACCGAGAGCCTGCTTTGTGCTCGGTGGCACCAAGGACACACTGCCAGAAAGAATAAGTGTTTCTGTCCTTACCGTCTTACACCACTAGACATGATGGACAAGAGGCTGGGCGGCAGGGGTTGTGGTAAAGGGGGGGACACCGAGGACTCTTAAGGATCGGAGTGGGGTACCTCGCATAGGCGTGGGCAGTTGGGAGAGCCATCTGAGGGGAAGTGACACCCATGTAATATCTCAGAGAGGAGATGAGGACAATGAAGTGGAGGGGATGGGAGCTGAAGGCACCCCGAGCCCCTCACATGCTGTTGGTAATAAAAACTGAACTGAGGGGAGGGTCTTTCGGAAAGCGGCGGAGGCAGCGCGTTCCCGGAGCCGCCGCGGATGGGGAGGAAACGTCCCAGTACCGGTCACCCTGCAGTGCACGCCTCTGTGTGTTTTCAGTAAGGGTTCGGCGTATCTTGTAAAAAGAATCCTACATGTGCCCTAATTTATCATCCTCCACGGCCTGTTTATCTCTTCTCACTTCATGAACCCTCCTTTCAGGCTGGAAAGTACAGCTGATTGCGGAAGGTGTGTTTATACCTCGGAGACACAGAAACGAGAGGGAGGCACAGGACTTGAATCAGATAGTTGGGGCTTTCATTGTGTTCTCTGAGCCACTTTTAATAAACTTTCCTGATACTCAGTCAAAGGATGTGGTCTCCATCAAAAGCTCTTTTCGGTAACCAAATCAACAAGAGGAGAAAAATACACCTACACAGGCCAGGTGCACAGCCGGGTATTGGAGGGGGCGGGGCGCCTGCCCCCCCCCCCCCCCCCGCCCGCCCCAGTCCCGGACCCGCAGTCAGTGCAACAGGGGAGCCTCTCAGCTCCGGGCTCTGGGGACCTCCAGCGTGCACTCGTGACTGCCGCGCTCTTCCCGCCCCCGGGCTCCCCTGCCCAAAGCGCCTCCGCCCACAGCCCTGGCTCACAGACCGAGGGCACCGAGGGCCCCTCCTCGTCGGCCAGAGGCTGCCCTCCTGGCTTAGCCAGCCACGCGCCCCAGGGGTGCGGGGCTGCAGGGAGAGAGCGGGCGGGGGGGTCATTTATCAGCCTTGGCTCCTGCAGCCAAAGCACGCAACCCTTTGACCTTGGGCTCTTCCCAGCATCCTCTCATTCAGGAAAACAAAATACACGTGTCTACCTGCCTGTTGAGTCTCGTGTTCAAGAAATAAGATAGTTGAGTCGGAGAGCGTGTGGCTAATATCAGATTTGGGGGAACTCATAGTAGTTTCTCTTTAGAAAACTCCCATCTCCAGTAAGTTTTCTGCTTAGTGTCTGACCTCGGCGTGTGTGCTCTGACCCCTGTTTCAAGTGCAGCCATTCTATTCAGGCCCCGACGCTCTGAGGCTCCGTAATGCGCGGCACTGGGGCCGTGTCTTGCTTAACGTCTTTGGACACCTGTCTCCTTACCACGTGAAAGTCGAGCGTTTACATTTCTTTTAAGGAGTAAATGAAAGTGAGTCCAATTTAAAATATTTAACACATAGTACACCAGTGACAACTCACCTGGGCAGGGAGCCCACCTGCCCTGCGTGCCCCTGAGCCACACCCACCTCAGTGCCAGGCGCGTGTGGCAGAGCCGATGGACACCTGTTCACCGGCCTGGAGTAGCGACGGAAAAGGTGCCGTGACACTTCTGAAACATAAAGCCTCAGCCCCGACTTGTGTACTGACCCGCCGTGGGCCCTTGGCCTGTGTGATCTCTTCTCAGCCGCACGGCCAGTCTCAGAAATTCTCCGTGTATTCATTTAACCGTGGAAGAAGCTGAGGCGGAGAGTCTTGGCTCGCCATTTGTGCGGAAGCCAGAATCCGAACCCAGATCCCGAGGTCTGAGTTCGGCACTGTTTCCCCAGCCGTAGCCCCGAGAGGTGAGAAAGATCAGTTTGCCGATGCCAGGCGATCCTCTTTGTCCGGGGCAGGTGGCACCCCAACGTGGGGGGCCCGGCCCCGAGCCCCGCCGCGCCTTCGCCCGTGCTACCTGTGTCTTCCTCAGAATGACTCTGGGGGACCCAGCTCACCCTCACCGCTGGACAGATGGAAGCTGGGCCGTGGGGAGGAGGGTCCCTTCCCAACCTCACCCAGCTTTGCCTCCGAAGCCCTACAGGGCCACTGTGCCCCTCCCACGGCCGTGCGCAGGCCGGGACTTCGGGGCAGCGGGGAAGGGCAGACCCCTGTGCGGCCCCCAGGCCTGAGAGACTTTCTTGAAGTCAGACTGTGCCAGCGACGGCGGGGCCTGGTGGACCCACAGCACCGAAGCGTCTGAGGCCCCGCCTCCTTCTGGCCCGGCCACTGTTCTTCGTGCTTGGACTCACTCCAGCCCACTTCGGTTTAGTCAAAATCACAGCTTGTTGGGGATGCATGAAATGCTCAGCCTCCAGGTTCACCACCTTTCGGGGCATCACAGACATGTGCTCATTATCTCCCGTGAACTCTGCTTTATTCAGCATTTTATGATCAGTTATCAGACGGGCTGATAAAGGCCCCACTGCCGAGCGGGTGGGTGAGTACACTGGTAACTGGCGCCCGTGCGTGTTTGTGCAACGAGGGCGTCCCAACCTCATCTCTTCAGAAGGGCCGACATGTAGGGCAACTGTGTCGCTGAACAGGTGCTCTCGTGACGGAGAAGCAAGAAAGCCAAGATCTCAGACCAAGGCACAGAGAGCCAGAGAGTCTGCGGTGCCAGTGACCGGTGCCATGGCTCTGAGCAGGCAACAGATGTTGAAACTGACAGAACTTGGCGTCCAAGGGGGATCGGAGCTGGATCCTGAAGGATCATGAATGTCAAGTTAAAGTGTGTCTTTGACTCCGTCTGAAACACTCACCCAGTTTCCTCTGCATTGACGACGCGCCCTCTGGAGGCAAGGACAACCTCCGCGTCCCGGCAGCAGGGACAGGCCACGCACGGACCAGTGGGCGATCATGGGGCGGCTGGGAGCAGTTTCTCCTAGTTCCTTCAGCAGCCAGAGTGAAAGCTTACTTTTCATTTCTTAAACAATTTATTCTGTTCTGTGTAATATTATACACAAGTCTATTTAAAAAGAGACGAAAATAATGCAAAACTCTCCATAACTCCCAACTTTATCAGCGGGCCACCCTGTGCCATACTTATTTATTTTTAATTTATTTTCATTTTGTTCTTACATTCATCGGGGTGGCATTGGCTCATGTGGTCCTGTGGGTCTCAGGCGCCCATTCCTAGGATCCATGATTTGTGTAGTGCGTTGTGTGCCCAGCAACAAGGTCAGACCCTCTTCCGTCACCACACGCTTGACCCCCTTCCTCTTACTGCCCCCGCCCCCGCCCCCTGGTAGCCACCACACCATTTTCTGTTTCTAGGAGCTCCAGCTTTCCAGCCTGCCTGTGGGTGAAACCACATGGCCCTGGGCCATAATTAGGACGGCTTTTTTGTGGATTCACAGATGTGGTGGAGCTGACGAAGCCCCTGTGCACGGCCCCAGACCCTTTCCCCTGCTTCTCCCATCATGCACCGCAGTTCGCATGCCCAGGCAGGTGTCAAAGGGGTTACTATTGATCACAAGACTTAAAAATAGTTTTGAGTTTCAAAAATGATTTGTAAAAGATATCACAATGCGTGTGTATTTTCTTTATATGGGTGTATTATTTTCTAAAGCAGCATGTTTTAGAGAATTTTGCTGCTGATTCATATGGTGCTTCTTTGTGGATTTTAACTGTTGAATCCTCTGAACAAATGTTTTTGTCACCATTCGTTCATTCATCCGTCTGCTTTTTTAAAATATTTTTTATTTATTCCTCTGTTAAGGGATATTGTTTTAAGGGAGAGGAGTTACCAAGGAAAAATTGAACTGCATGTAGATGAATGTCAAAATCACAAAACCAGAGGATAAAATCTACACACAGTGCTGTGCCCGAAACCGAGGTGCAGGTATCACCTCGAGGTATCAACTGGCTTTACCGTCAAATTCCACAGCCCCCGGCCCACCCTGTGACGTACTGCTTGAATTTCTCTCGACAAGTGTTCCAAGGGGTTCTCTTGAATATCTATAGAAATCAGGAAAACACGCTTGCTCAGTGTTTTTATTGACAGTTTTGCACTGTTTCTATTTGGCAGACTTGTGAATCTGGTGGGTATTAGGGGCCCGTGCCGGGATTTCTAGGCCCGGGCGGGGGATTCGTGACTGAGGGTCGAAAATGTTCATTGTGTCTGCACGGAATCTACCATTTTCAACTCCCTCATCCTCTCTGACCTGGTCTCTAGGCCCTTTCGGGAGAACCTAACACAAACTGTTTATTACTTTACTTTTAAGCGATAAGGACGTCTTCCTGCAGTGCGGTGCAACTCGGGCTCCGCGGAGGGAAAGCGCTCAAACGAGGTGGCAGAAGGGAGGAGAAAGGAGGTTTAAATAGTTTGTCCAATGCCACACCATTAGAGTAATGGATAATGAGCACACTTTGAGTCTCCAAGCATGTTTAGCTCAATAAAGTCAATGTTTTAGTTTAAAAATACATTTCTTTTTATTGAATATCTTCCTAACATGTCCTGAGATCTGCAGCCAGTCTGGCAGACTGAGCAGTAAGGGGTCACAGCAGGACTCCGGGTGCCTTCAAACACACTTATCCAAACACTCTCAGTTTTTCTTACACCTGACAGGCATATTCCATGCACCAAAGCATTTTATTTTAAAAAATAATTATTGAACAGTTTACCAACGGATTGGCAGAACTTGCAGGCTGTATCGGGAGAACAACCTCCTTGCATCTGAGCGCTCTTCTTTGCACATTCCCTAACACCCAGCCAGCAGCCGCACATCTCAGCCGCCCTCCCCGTGGGGGCGCGTCCCGGGGGGGAGTGTGTGTGCAGTTAGTCACCTTGGAAAGGCAGGGCGATGGCTGGTAGACCAGCTGTCCTGGCGCAGAGGCGGCTTCCTGGACAGACACCTACCCCTGGAGGCTCGATAAGGAAAATCTGTGATGAACGTGACAGCAAGGAGGGGGGCCTGGGGTGCAACTGAAATATTTGGGCTGGTGGGTATTTCACTGGGATGTCAGGTCACTGCCTTCAAAAATTCAGGTGAACTCTATTTATTTGCTAAAATGTGAAACCATTTAGAAGGTAGTGATCAGCAGAGCATTTGATACACTTGGGCTGGATTTCCTTTGAAAAGTCTGCTTCCTGGCTAAAAGCTGGAGATCCCACGATATGGCGTGGACCAAAAACGCGGCCCTAGCTGGACCTGGGGAGACGTGCACAGCGGCCTGGAGGTGAAGAGACCAGTCACAAAGGGAAAGCTCCTTCAGCAGCCTCAGCAGTTTCGGGGCAGCTCGGAGCCCCCAGAAGGTTTGGGATCTGCAGCTGCAGATAACAATTCCTTTTCTTTCTCTTTTCTCTCTTCAAACTGCATTTCAACAATGAGGCCAGTGATTGCGGCTCTAGACAAAAGCAGTTTTCAGAGGACGGCCTGCCTGCAGGGGCCGGGGAGCTCACGCTTCCAAGTCACAAACAATAGGTCTTTTAACCCAGCCCGTTGCCCCACGCTGCGGGGTAAACGCAGCTCCCCAGACCGTCAGGGCCCGGCCTGCCAGGAACAATGGGAGGATCTGAGCCCAGGTCTCTGTGCTCCGCTGACAAAGGGCCCCCGGGGGACAGCCCCTTTCCCAGGCTGGACAGCAGCCTCCTCCCTGGTGGGGCTGCCACGCGCACCGTCATACACAAACGTCACACGCACGACACGCACGGGAGTGGAGCACAGCAGTTTGGGCCCACGGGGGAAGGCTGGGGTGCCCGTGAAC